>CM062810.1:833500708-833686603 GCA_031772625.1 Pinus tabuliformis
ACAAGTCAGAAGTCGTCAGATAACAACCAACATTATCATGCAGATATCCAGCGATTACTGAATAAGCATGACCAGGTTTCTAGAGAGATTCCCCCAAGGAGCCCTGGGCACACCATAGGGCTATAGGAGGGGGTCGAACCAGTGATCACCACCCCTTACAAACATCTTAAGAAATTCAAGGATGAGATAGAGAAGACAATCAAGGAACTACTAGCCATGGGCAACATCAAACCTAGTTCGAGTCCATTTGCCTCATCAGTGGTTTTGGTGAAGAAAAAGGATGGTATCTAGCAGATGTGCATTAACTACTGAGCTTTGAACAAGAAGACCATAAAAAACAGGTACGCCATCCCCAAGATCAATGAGTTGTTGGATGAGTTGCATGGAGCAGTGTATTTCTCGAAGATTGATCTTCAATCAAGTTATCATCATATCCAAGTCTGAGAGCAAGATGTGCATAAAATAGCCTTCAGGTGCCACTATGGGCATTTTGA
The DNA here is from genome assembly GCA_031772625.1 of Pinus tabuliformis. Taxonomy (NCBI): domain Eukaryota; kingdom Viridiplantae; phylum Streptophyta; class Pinopsida; order Pinales; family Pinaceae; genus Pinus; species Pinus tabuliformis. The sequence goes on from CM062810.1 coordinate 833,501,203, forward strand.
ATTCTTGGTAATACCATTTGGGTTGCCCAATGCACCATAAAAAACAGGTACGCCATCCCCAAGATCAATGAGTTGTTGGATGAGTTGCATGGAGCAGTGTATTTCTCGAAGATTGATCTTCAATCAAGTTATCATCATATCCAAGTCTGAGAGCAAGATGTGCATAAAATAGCCTTCAGGTGCCACTATGGGCATTTTGAATTCTTGGTCATACCATTTGGGTTGCCCAATGCACTACCCACCTTTCAATCATGCATGAACCACATCTTCAACAAATGGTTAAGGAAGTTCTTACTGATATTCTTTGATGACCTCCTCATATAGAGTAAAACATGGGAGGAGCACTTGGGACATTTGGATGAGATTTTCGTTGTTATGAAGGAGCAGTCACTTTATGCCAAGGCATCAAAGTGTGAGTTTGGGATGACCAATATCCTTTATTTGGGCCATGCAATCAATGCGCAAGTGGTACAGATACAACAATCAATGTGCAAGTTGTACAAATATGTCAAGAGAAGATACAGGCCATACTGGATTGGCCCACACCCAGGAACCTTACTGAGTTGCGACGATTGTTTGAGGTTTGCAGCTATTAAAGGCGATTGATTAAGGGATTCTCTCGATTAGCTGTACCACTGACAAACTTAACGAAGAAAGGGGCGTTTAGGTGGATAGAGTCTAAGAAGACATTTAACAAGCGGAAAGAGGTGATGAGCTCATGCTCAGTGTTGGCACTTCTTGACTTCAACTAGGCCTTTATATTATAGTGTGATGTTTTGGGTGAGGGGATAGGAGCTATGTTGATGTAGAATAAACACCTGATAGCCTTCAAAAACCAGAAACTCGGGGATCCAGAGAAATTCTATTCCATCTGCAACAAAGAGATGCTTGCCATTATGCATGCTTTGACATAGTTCAAACAGCACTTGGTAGGGGACAAGTTTGTGGTCAAAACATATCACAACAGCTTACGATACTTCCTGGAGCAAAAGGACTTGAATAAAAGACAGCAGAAATGGGTAAAGTAAGATTCACGCCTATGATTTTGATATTAAGGACGTGAAAGGCAAGAAGAACGTTATGCCTAATGCATTTTCCAAGAAATTGGTTGTGTGTTCACTCATAGAGATGACAGGAGATTGGAAAGCCTGCCTCTTGGTAAATATTCCAAAAACAAGTTTGCTTGTGAGTTGAACCACTAGCAGGACACCAAGGGTTCTTCAAAACTTACAGGCGGTTCCAAGAAATGTTTTCTTGGAAAGGCCTCAAGGATGATGTGTTCAAACACGTAAGGGAGTGCATGACTTGCCAACAGAAAAAGCCCAAGCATATTCCTCCTGCGATTGCTATAGCCCTTGCCAATTCTACAGCAAAAGTGGGAGAGCGTATAAATGGACTTCATCACGGGTCTACCCAAGGTACAGAACAAGGGTTCCATCCAATGTTGCACGAACCCCCCCCCAATCAAAAGCCTGAAACGTGATCCGTACGGATCCGTGGGTGATCCACCGGCCGAAACGCGGTTCAGAAATTCCGAAACGCGGATCAGGCCGGAAAAGACAATGCATGCCCTGTCGGAACCGTACTGCCCGATTCACGTTTCGGAATTTTCGGACTGTGTTTCAGTCGGCAGATCGGTCATACGAAACGTCGCGCTTCAGGGCCAGATCCGTATGGATCACGACCGCTTCCACGAGCAGTAAAACGTTTCCGTCGCGTAGCCCACTCATTCACCTTTTTTTATTTTTTTTCTTTGCTATTGGTTGGGGGTGGGTCCAAGTTGGGTTAGGGTGGGGAGTGATGGGACTAAAAGGCCCTTTCATCTCTCATTGGCTCACATCTATTTTATGAGAGCTTGGAGAAGAGAGGAGAAAGAGAGGAGAGCTTGGAGGAGTGAAGAAGGAGGAGCTAGGAGAAGGAAGAGGAGCTTGGAGGAGTGAAGAAGGCAGCGCTAGGAGAAGGAAGAGGAGCTTGGAGGAGTGAAGAAGGGCTTCCATCTACAAGATATAAAGAAGTAGTGCAAACCCCAAACTCCCTCATTTTTTTGTCATTGTTTTTTGTATTTTCTCCTCCCTCTCCTACCCTTTCCAATTCCTTCTTCTTGCTCATTTAATTGCAGGTTGTCCACCACCTATATTCATATTCCAAGATGGTGTTCTTTTGGCTTCTATGTATCATTCCACTTTTGATTTTAATGATGGCAAGGGAGATTAGGAATAAAAGGGAAGAAGAACAAGAGGATAGTGGTCCCCATATGAGTGACCCAATGTTTGATGAGGAAGAAGGGGATGAACCTGAAGGGAATGGTGAAACACTAGAGGGGAAAGCTGCATTGACACCCTTGTGGAACTATGTGATGAAACTTGATGGGGGAAAAGGTGGTGGAAGCTACAAATTTCTATGCCCTCATGGTTGTCATGAAGGAAAACCATTTAGTGGTTCATATACCCGTGTTAGGAGGCATCTTTGTGGGGTGATGGACAATGATGATAAAAAGGGTATTATGGGGATACAAATTTGCCCAAACATTTCAGTTGAATAAAGAAGAAAATACATCCAAATAGAGGAGGTTGCACAACAAGAAAGCACGAAACAAAAAACTCAGTTTGAATCAAGTACAACCTCTAGATTTGGTAGCTCATCTCCTCATGGTACTTTTGCAAGCTCTGGAGGTAAAAGAACAATAGGGGATTTCTTGAATGTTGCTGGGAGGGATGATGTTCATGGAAAGATAGTTTGATTTCTTAGTGCTTGCCATGTACCATTCAATATGCTTCGCTCTCCCTATTGGCATGAAATGGTAAAGGCCATTAATGAAGCCCCAAAAGGATAAAAGTCCCCCAACTATGAGAAAGCTAGAACAGTGTTATTAGAAAGAGAAAAAGCAAAGGTTCAAAGAGCTTTGACACATTTTACAAATGAGTGGGTGGATTGTGGGGTATCCATTGTATCAGATGGGTCGACAAATATGAGAAACCAACATTTGATAAATGTTCTTGGTGTTTTTGCTAGTGGTGCAATATTTATTACATGTCATGACTCCTCCTCCATCAGTGCATCTTCCCAAAACATTGCAGATCTCCTATTGCAATCAATCAGAGATGTTGGTTTGAATAATGTGGTTCAAGTGATCACAGATAATGCAGCAAATTGTAAGGCAGCAGGAAAAGTTATTGAGCATACTCATCCACACATCTTTTGGTTTGGGTGCTTGGTGCACACATTGAACCTTTTGATGCATGATATTGTGAAGCATAAAGAATGTGGATGGATTAATGAGCTTTACAAGAAAGGGAAGCAACTCATTAAATTTATCACATGGCATAGAAGGGTAAACTACTTCTATGGCACTTACTCCAAGTTGCAGTTGAACAAGATTTGCAAGTTATTACCTCACCTTTAGGCGGCTAGTGAAGGTGAGACAAGCTTTAACTAATATGGTGAGACAAGCTTTAACTAATATGGTGACCTTTGAATCATGGGAGGAAATTAACACTGATAATGATGGTGCTAATGTAGCCAAGGACACTATTCTTGACATGTTCTTTTGGTCACAGGTTAAATATGTTTTGCAAATAACCAAACCAATTTATTACATGATCAAGTTTGCATATTTAGATCAGCCAATAATTGGGGAGGTGTATGAGCAAATGGATAGCATGTGGGGCAGATTATTGTTGAGCCTAGAGATATCACCTTGTACAATTATATTCGTGCAGAGGTGGAAAACCGATGGGAAATGTTGAATGTTCCATTGCATGCCTTAGCATATGTTTTGACACCTAAATACTATCATCCATCATGGCTTTCAACACCAGCACCTGGGGGGGAGCAGGAGAAAACCACAATGGTGCTAATGTAGCCAAGGACACTATTCTTGACATGTTCTTTTGGTCACAGGTTAAATATGTTTTGCAAATAACCAAACCAATTTATTACATGATCAAGTTTGCATATTTAGATCAGCCAATAATTGGGGAGGTGTATGAGCAAATGGATAGCATGTGGGGCAGATTATTGTTGAGCCTAGAGATATCACCTTGTACAATTATATTCGTGCAGAGGTGGAAAACCGATGGGAAATGTTGAATGTTCCATTGCATGCCTTAGCATATGTTTTGACACCTAAATACTATCATCCATCATGGCTTTCAACACCAGCACCTGGGGGGGAGCAGGAGAAAACCACACCTAGATCCAGAGGTTCTAGAAAAATATATGATTGCATTGGGTAAATTAGTCCCTGATGAGGAGGAGGCTGCCATTGTACAGAAATAGTTGAGCAACTATACGCTTAGCACTTGTCCATTTGGGAGGATTCATGCAATTAGAGATCAAGAGAGTTTTTCTTCTCTTGAGCGATGGAACATGCATCGAGGTGCTACTCCACTTCTACAGACTTTGGCGTTGCGGGTGTTATCACAGGTGGTAAACACTTCCTCTGCAGACAGGTGTTGGAGCTCTTATTCCAGGCAGAGAGCTTGGTTTATGTTCATTACAACTTGCGATTGTTGTCCCATTACTGTGATGATGCAAAGAATAATAAAGACCTTAAGGTGTGGGACAGGAATCCAGAGGAGCCCAATTTGGAGGATGGACTGTTGCAATTAGAGCAATTAGAGGATGCTCTTCTCCAGGTATGTCCATTGTGGTATGAATTTTGCTTATAAAGCATTTCTCTAATTCCTGTTTTTAATTTTTTTTTGTTAACTAGTGGTTTTTTTGGGTATGAATTTTTTAAGTGATTCCAGGATGATGAAGATCAAGTTGAGTTGCCAAACCCATCTGGTCCCTTGGTTCCTAGGTTCCATGGTTCAACACCAACAGCATGGGCTTCATCTTCATCAATTTTAGTCCCACTCCCACAACTTCCACAGGCACCATCTTCTTCATTGCCACCACTTGGAGGCCCACAACCACGTTCTCTTCATGGTGGAAGGAGGAGAGATTAGTAGATATATTCACAATTTACTACTTTTATCATAGATTAATCATTAGACTTGTAGGCTTGTTGTGAATTTGAACCTTTTTGTCTTAGCGGTGACCAAGTGGCCTATTTTGTAACATTAATATTTGAATTTTGGACATGACTAATGTTGACAGTTGCTCACTTGCTAGATAATATGCTTTATGTTTTATGTTTTATAATATGCTTAAATGTTTTATTTTTTATAATATGCTTAAAAATTTGATGTATGTTTGTAATTACTAGAATATAAATGGTTGATGCTCAAATAATTAATCATTGATGTACAATGGAATCATGGATGCCATATCTTGATTTATGTAAAAATATGCATGTTTCCATGTCTTCTACAACTAATTTGGTATTTGGGATGTTTGTTTTGAATATAAATGCAAAAAAAAAATATACAATATATATATAATAGACGCTTCCGAGATGCTTCGCTTCTTAGATTTTTGGAAAATGACACTTCCGCGTCCCCGCTTCCAAAAAATTCCTCGTTTCGTCCCCACTTCATGCAACGTTGGTTGCATCTACGTGATATATGATAGGATGACCAAGTTCGCACATTTCTTTGTGATTTCAGCATATTATAAGGCAACACAAGTGGCGGAATTGTTCTTCAAGGAGGTATTTAAACTCCATGGGTTGTCTAAAAATATAGTTAATGATCAAGATGGCAGGTTTATCAATGCAATTTGGCTAGATTGACCCCTAGTACCAATTATCATCCTCAAATAGATGGCCAGACAGAGATTGTGAATAAAGGGTTAAGGGGTTGCATAACTATGTGCCAGGACAGTAGAAGGCATGGATCAAATGGTTGCATTTCGGGGAGCACTACTACAACACCACTTATCATCCATCCATTAGGATGACCCCATTTAGGGCACTGTAAGGGTACGATGCTCCATCATTTGTTGATTTGGCTTTTGGGAATAACAGGTCTCCAAAAGCCATAAATTGGATATAGGAAAGCCAGGACATTCTATGGTCCTTAAGGAGAATCTGCAAATCACCTAGAACCAACAAAAGATGTATGCATATAGGAACAGAGTAGAGCACAGGCTTTGAGGTAGGAGATTTAGTTTTCCTAAGATTGCAACCTAAGTCACCAGACATGGGACACGGGACACGCAGGACACGAGGATTCAAGTGTTCGACACCAACACAATGACCCCCCGGAACAAGAAACGTTATATAGTTGCTAAAAATTAGATATTTCTTACACAAATTCTCATTCATGATACAAATTCATTGATTCAAACATAGATCTTCATGTAGATGTAAGTTTTACAAAGTAACATTATGCATACAAATACAATTGTGACAAATTCATCAATGATCCAATAGGAGAAAGACAAGAAACTGTAGTTTTCTCATTAAGTCATCAAAATCGAAATGTGTTACATAAGTAGTAGCAATGCCAATGGCAAACAGAAATAGCAAATACAAAACAACTACAAGCCTCAAGGTAGTAGGTAGCTCATGAGTCATCAATCATCATCATCATCAAAATCAACATCACTGTCATCATCATGGTCACCACTACTCTCCTCTGTTGCATCCTCCTCCTCTATATCCAATGTCATCTTTGCATCTATTGGTGTGGAGGATGACCCCTCAACAGTATCACCATCACCAAAAGTGACAGGCTCTAGCACTGGCTCAATAAGATCCAAGTCGACCAATGCCAACTCAACACTGTTGTCCAAACCCATATCATCAAGAAAGACATCCCATATCTTTGTCTTTCCCTTCAACCACTCATCCCTCTACCTGTAAATAAGACGAATTGCCTCCAAAATTCTCCCAAACCCTTTGTTATTTGCTCCCACACCCCCACAGCAAGAGAGACAGAGAAAAGTGAGGGAGAAATGACCCAGAATTGAGACATGATGGACTCGTTCCCCAGACACGATCGAGACACAATCAAACACAATCGGAGGACATGTGTCCCACCGAATCATGTTTGGTTCTACCAATTCGGGATATGCAAAGGGTTTAGGACGAATCCAGTTTCTTAGATTGCAACCATATAAAGAGTCTTCACTCAAGAAAGAGATGCATAGAAGCTAAAACCAAGATTTTATGGACCTTACAAAATAATCAGACAAATTGGTGAAGTAGCATATGAGCTAGCGTTGTCAGAGGGAAGCAAAATCAATAATGTCTTCCATGTATCATGCCTTAAGAAGGTTGACAAATCACTACTTCAGCTGAGTACCCCCTTTGGACAAGAAGAGGCAGTTGGTATTGATTCTGGAAGCTATCATGGTTTCCCGAGACAGAAGATTGAGAGGAAGGACAATCTCAAAATATCTTATCAGGTGGAAGGATTTGCCTGAAGAGGATGCCACATGGGAAGGAGACTAGATCATGCAGCACCTAAATTTGAATTGCTTGAGAACAAGCAATGTCAGGAAGGGGGGACCTATACTGTCCTCAAACTAATTGCCCAAGGGAGGACATAGCAGCCTATTTACCCCCGTAGGCTATAGTCATTTGAAAAGGGGGAAATTGTTATTTAATGTTACTTAGTTAACACTAGATAATAATTAGTTAATTTGGGGCAATTGGAGGGAAACTTGTTAGTCACTCAATATTGAAATTAGGAGAGAAAAACCCCAAAGAGAATCTATTAAAAGGAGAGAGGAGATTCATTATGCTCATCATGGATTGTTGTTCTTTCTTATTTTGGGTCGAGGCACTTGGTGGGTTTTAAGACCCCTTTTTCTCTGATTGGTTTCGGTGGTGAAAGATTCCACCCTAGCCAACTCTCAAATCTTTCTAGCTATAGGACGAAATTCTAACTGAGCATAACTTTTTGGGACAGAAAAGGGTTGTGACTTATCTATATGTGGCAATGAATTACTTTTCTAGGCAACAAAGTCTTCCTGATGTTGCAGATTGGTTTTCTAAGGTAACTAAGGTCCTCCTAGAGACAACGAACCGGTTTCCTATGGCAGCGCAGGTTTTTTTGAAGCAAAGAGGGTTGGGATCAATCCCACTAAGACAACAAATCATCTTGTTTGAGATTTGGGATCAATCCCTCTGAGGCAGCAAACCCACTTTCTAAGGCAAACAAGATCTGGAGCCTGGTTTTGAGGCAACGAAGGTTGGAAGAGGAGCAATGATTAGTTATCTGTGGTGGAAAAGGGTAGCAGGCTACCAAAAGTAGAATGCTATCCTACAGCGAGTTGATATAGGGTCAAATCAAGGCAACAAGTGATCAAGGGATTCCACTCAAGAATTTGAGGTTGCGGCTGGTTGACAATGAGGAGCTAAGGGAAAACTCGAGGTCATAAGAATAGTATAAGATAGCAATAAGGTCTGTTGGTGTGATAGCTGCAGTTGTGAGTCCCAAAATTACATTGTGTTATTGGAAAAGTTGTGGATTTGTAAGTCTTTTAAGTACTTGTTGAATTGGGCTTACTTATAGTGTTGCTGGTGAAATCAATTATTCTTGTTTACATTATTCTCGCATTCAATAATCAGCATCATTTTAAAGATTGAAGAAGTATTGTAATACTGCTATAAAATACAAGCGTGTCATGCGCTCATTGAAACCCTAGCCCAAAATTTCACCCCTAAGGATAATTTTTCCGAGAGGGGTATTATAAAATTACATGTTTATGCACCTTAACTAGGAAAATTTTAATAATATGATGATGTTTTATGTCTAGCCTATCCATGTTAACAATATTTTTTATTGAAGTGCGTTTTGTTGGAATTTGCTTCCAAACGACACAACCACAACAAAAGTATGTGTGAATTTTTTAAATCAATGTAGACTATTCAATTTAGTGCAATGCTACTCATAGAACAGTTATTGCAACTATATCATCCATATGCTTATGGCACAATTGTAACATTTCAACATGCTTGGAGATGTTTTTGTTCAGTGGAAATCATAAATGTCACAGTGAATTACGCATGTTATAATGGCTGGTTGTGGGGACAAGGGGGGCATCAAGGACGAGGGGACGAGTCATTGGGACAGCTAGAGCGCACCAACAAATTTTCAAGGGACGACAAATATAAATATATATGTATAGAATTCAAATTCACCATATGCATAACAATGAACATGACTGATAAGAATAACCATAACATATTGAAATAATCATTGAACTAGTTAAATTAGAATTTTAAATGCATTGATCAAAAACAGAATCTACATTAGAGAAATTTTGAGGTCTAAAATGGGCCTCATAAGGAATATTATAAAATAATAGTGGAAATAATAAAATAAGAATAGATTACATCAAATCAAATTTTAGAGGGGGGGAAAACTACTTTTTCAACTCACATTTTCAATTTATTTCCTTACGGTTTTGCTAGTATTTTGAGCGGGAGCACTTGTTGGATATGGAAATCAATTCATCATCCAAGTAGTACCCATGTTGCATATTTTCAATGGACCTTGATACACGAAAAATGAGAAATACATGAAAAAACGTTATTGCAATCATGTTTTTCATGTATTTCTCATTTTTTGTGTAATAGGATCCATCGAAATTATGCAATATGGGTATTGCATGGATGCAGAATTGAATTCCGCATCCAATGAGTGCTCCCGCTCAAAATTTGTGTAAAACCATAAGGAGATAAGTTGAAATTACGAGTTGGCAAAGTAGTTTTTTATTTTTTAATCTTTTTACTCCAAAAATGGTGAATCATCCCCTATGGTTGACATCATCATCTGGAATCCTATTGGTTCTTATAAAGTTGATTTTGGTTGTAGAGGCCCATTTTTTACCTCAAAATTTCTCTAATGATCTAGTTAAATAGTTAAAGACTTAAAGTTTAAATATAATGTCTTTTAAGTTATAACAATGTAACATAGCCTAAAGTTTAACTGTAAAGTCTATCTTCACAAAAGTACTAGTGATTAGATTCTAAAGTTGTGAGCTTCATAAGCTCGAGCAATTTCAGTTTTTTGTTCATGTGAACAAATGCATGACTCAATGCAAAAATGATGGCCACCCAATAGATGATGATAGGCTCTTTGGCAATTTCCTCTAAAACAGAGCCACAAATTTTGCATGTCCATTTTTTTTATCCATACATAATTGAATTAAATAATGAAATACGTCGATCCATGCACGTCATTCTTACTAATACATACATCATTCATCCATGGACCACGAGATTCAATAACGAAATGCATTGATCAATATTCATCATTTATTATTCACCATTCTAAAATCTGCATCTAATTAGTACTAAGCAAAATAAACTTTGTAGATACTAAAATCTAAAGACTAGAATAGTAAATTGATATAACTAAAACTCAAAAATAGTAAAGATTGATCAATCTAGGGTACATAGAGGGCTTGGTGTTCTTGATTAAATACTAATTCCATACCCTCGTACATAACAAAATCGAATGGAAACATTGCAATCTTGAAATCCTGAAAGAATGTTAAGTTTGTTGGACTTTGAGTGACATCTAAAATTCTACTTTCTCCATATGAAATCCAATGATGTCGGAACCACTCTCAAACATCCCGAACCATTTCATGGTAATGTTAAAAATTTAAGTAAAAGGATGAAAATGAAAGATAAAGGAGAATGTCACTTAAACATTACCATTAATTACATAGCAATAGTAGGACCTTAGGGTTGAATATTAAGCTTCTCCACTCATAAATCATTGTTTTGAAGCAAAATCAAGGGGGGACACCTAGCCCTTTTTGAGGGGGGGATGCCCACAAACACCCCTTTTGGGGAAACGTGTCCCCCTACACTAGGGAAACATTTCCCCTGCATCTCCCCACGTCTCCGCAAAAGGGGGATGTGGGGAAATGTTTCGCCAAGCGTCGCTCCATCCCAAGTGTGTGGGAAGCGTGAGGTGTGTGTGCCGTGCACCCCACCCTATGGGACCCGTCCCTGTGGAACCCTAGAGAATTTTTTACACTACCCTAGTCTCTTCAAAAACATAAACCAACATGGGGTCATTGACAACAAATCAGAAAAAAAATATAACTAACAAAGGTATTCAACAGACTTAAGAGACGACAACCATTAAAATGAAGGACTTCATTCACCTCTGGAAAATGGAGAAACAACCATTAAACTCGCAACTCAATGACCCAACTAGGTCTTGATGAGTGCAAACCACACAAAGCAGCATATTCATAAGGGTACATGATCACAATTGGCAGTTTCTGGACCCAACTTGGCTGATGTTGGCTACCCTGCCAAACTCACAGAACCATTCACTGTGCTTTTGGAACATTTCCTACAAGCTTCAAAAATCCTGGAACTTGAGAAAGAGCAGGAACGGGTTTCCCAACTCCCCAGAGATGTTCCTGTGCAACTAGGGTTATTGACCATTTTAGTTCTGCATATTAAAGGCAAACATGAAATACATATGCTTGAACAATTTATAATTTTCCTATTTGCCACATGCTAAGAGGAATTAACTATGTAATATTTTGCATGAGCTTCTTATGCTAAGATCAATTAATAAGTACTATTTAACTACGAAAGAAAAATCATCCAGAATGGCATTCTATTATATAACCTTTATAACATATATGCAAGCTGAAATACATACATACCATGATTTACAAAAGTAGTACTGTTTGTACTGTCATTTGTCAACTGTGTTTCTTCAGCTTGGCTTGTGCTGCCAACTGATGGATTCCTTCGCATTGAATGGGAACTGTTCACATTGTTTTCCATATCGTCTGGGCTAGAAGACCACCAGTCCTTTTTCACCAGAAACAGTCCACTCACTCCCCTTCTCGATGGATGCCTTCTTGAAGATCTTTCTACAGTGGTGCCTGGTGGGGGTTTAGCACATCCTCCAACACAACCACTGCTCTGTTTGAAAATAATATTAATGAGAATGAAAAACAAATGGACCTTAATACCTAGTGCTTTAATGCTCAGATAACCAATTTTCTAAGACATAGGCAATAGTGAGAAATGATGGAAAGCCAGTTAAGTGACCAAAATTGTGAACCAAAACTAAAATTTAACTATTATTATCTCACGTTATTGCAGTGGAGGAAAAATATTAAATCAAATTCTTGTTATCATAATCTTTTAATCATTGTAGAATACCGACCCCATGCAAGCACATGAAACAGAGGACAGAAATCTTAATTTCTTGCAGTGCTCTGTAATGATAACAACCATAAGCACGTCCTTAGGAGGTTAAGCTTGACAACCACTCCTGTCAAAGACGTCCTTGTAGAAGTTCAATATATTGAATACTAGTTGAATGCCATGTCTCCTGCTCCAACAAAGTAAATTAATCAATACTGATATATCTTTGTACAATGTATAATCTTTCTGGTCATTGTTCATGACACAAGCTAATACATGTATAGTATATCAATTAATCAAATAAAAAAACATGCTTTAATTGCTCACAGATTTAAATGGGAAAAGCACTAACAAAAACACATGTGAGCAACTTTCATTCAACTAAAAAAAAACTGGATATTAAAAACACAAGTCGTATTTCTCTAATTCAATATTCAGCTCAATATTATATGAATGCAAAATTTTGATGGGACCGGACTTTGATTACGGGTAGTCCAGCTGAAACATCCTACAAAAAAAGAAGTGTAGTTCACACTTACTACACCAAAAAAATAAGTGTAGTTCACACATACTACACCAAAAAAAAAAGAGTAGTTCACATAATCCTCGTAGTTCTTTAACTATCCAATTCCCAAAGAGTAGAAAACCCAATAAATTGTAACTGAACACACTAACTTGAAATTGTATGACCATCTTAGATGGACGCTGCACAACCTTCTCAAAATGGTTCCATGTGATAATGCAGTGAATTGATTTGTAATTCTGTCATGACCATAATTAACTCATACAGAAACAATTGTCATTAGTGGCTAAGTTCACCCCTTTAATAATGTTTGAGCAGTTACAAAACATTCAGAAAATGGACCCATCTAAATCTTGTAACAAACTTCCCTCTAGTTGCCAGAATCCAGCAATACAGAAACAGTTCTCATTGATCTGGAACTCTCATCGATTCTTCAACAATATGGGTTCGGTTGAGAATTGGGGGCTACACCCCCTAATGGCACTGTTCCACCATGGACAGGCCTTGGATCATGGTATAACTCTGCTCATGCCTGAAATTTCTGCCAAATTCCTACCACAGTTGTGACTGGAAAAGAGGGTCCATTTGCTATGAGATTAGCTTACTCAAAAAAAACTTGCCTGTACCAAATTTTTGCTACAGGACACATTAGGCCACATGCCATTTTACCACTCTCAGTCCATGTTAAAAAGAAACATGATTCTTTACTGACCACTTTCATTTGATAAAAAGCTTTAACTTACAGATATAGTTGTTCACAGTTTCATGGAAAGCAATCCAAAGCTGCATATTATTGTTTGAATATTAAATAGCCTGTTCACAAGGTGTTCTTCTGCTACAAAATCCACACCCTAGCACGATAGAGAAAAATAAAAGCTGCAAGTAATATAAGTTTTGCAAAATCCTATGTTTGCTAGCTTGGGTTTTCAGGATCTGTGTATAATCAAAAGTTTTCAGAAACACTCATGGCAGCCCAGACTATCTCCTAGAGGGTTTTTTTCTTTACACTCGCAGATATGTTGCCCGGACACCGTGTACCAGATTCACCAACTTGATATCAGATCTTTGTCAAGCTCTCCTCCGGGCAGTCACTGCTCATTAAGGTTTCCTCTTCAGATCTGGTTTGAGATCTCAAGTCGTATTTAGAGCTTCGAGTGAGCACTTCCTCGAGCATGTAATGCCTGCTTTTTCAAGGTAAGCAGTTGGATGATGATGATCCTCTCTCAGTTTACAACATTGGTAAAGATGCCACTGTTTTCATGGTTCTTCGTCTACAAGGGGGGGCTGGAGGTAAGCCTTCCTCCTCTCAAACTTTTTCTTATGAAGATGCCACCCCCATAATGCAGATCAGACCCAGATGACTCCTGGGCCGTTTTTAGTGAAAAAATCAGAGGAAGCCCCTTCCCTAGAAATTTATCACTCAGATCTGAAGGATCTTCATCAGGCATATTCAGAGGCAGCCCTCATTTGTCAATTTAATGGCTTCTAGCCTCGCATGGTTGATCTCTACCAATGGATCCATACCGTATGAACTAAAGATTGCAAGGGTGTTTTCTGCTCAAGAGGTTTCTTTATTGTGTTATTTGGGGAACCAGAAGACTATCAGAAAGCTTTATCTAAAGGGACCTGGATTTGGGGCAATGTTGGACTGTCTTTTACCCCTTTGTTCCCAGACTTTGACCCATCCACAGCTGTCATTACGAAGATGTCAATATGGATAAGGCTTCCTAATCTGCTAGCTAACTTGTGACACTATACAGTCTTTTAGGGCATTAGAGACACTCTGGGACGTTATCTTGATATTGATGCCTCTCGTGGGAAGCTTGGTGTATACACCTATGGATGAATTTGTGCTGAAATTGATATTAGTAAAGGGCTGCCAGATCAAATCAATTTAAAACTCGGTGATTTTCAGTGGACACATGCTTTGGATTATGAGAATACTGTTTTTCGTTGCCGCTTTTGTCATCAAACAAGCCACTTCAAAATTCATGTCTAGTATTTAATTCTCAACAGAAGCGGAACATCCACAATTCCATATCTAAAAGTTAGAAGGCCTGCAACCCTCCTCCTATGGATGGCAAGGCCTCCTCTACGTCGGACAAGGATGATGAATAAGTTGATGATGAAATACATCTAGAGAACAATATCCACAGCTCAACGGCTCCTGGCATGGACCATGCTCCTTCAACAAGCACAGACATATTGAATAGTAATGTTTCTTCAAAATCGGATAAGGAATCTCCCTCAACGCATAATGATAATTTACAGATCGCTTTAATCAAACTGCCTTCGAAAGGTTGAGCCAAGATTTAAAGAAAGAAAGGAAAAAAGGGTCGCCTTGAGGATGAGCCCCGATTTGGGTGATTCATCTCTCTAGTTGTTTGTTTTTGTTGATTTCTGGTAGCATCAGATGTGCTCTAAGTCTCAAAATTTGCAGGGAGGCTTAGACACATGCATTCTCCAATAGTCATAAATCATTTTGGGAAATTCCCCCCTAAGACAGTTCTATTAAAATAATTAATTATTTATAATGGGTCCCTAAGTCTAAACCTCGGAAATTAAAATAATTAATGGGGTATTAATCTAAACTATCAGTGAAACTTCTAGAAGAAGACGGAGATCGAGTCCAAATGATCTGAGTCATTGATTAGAATCTAATCTGGGCCGTTGGTTCACAACTGGAGGATTATAAGAAGGACATTGATGGGCACTTGGAGAACACACAAAGGGGAGATCAGAAGTTTGATTTTCTAAAGCAGAGTAGCTACCGGAGAGATTTTTGATAGTGATCTTTTGGAGTGAGGGGCAGGAATAGTATCTGAAGGGAAATATTTCCCGATCGGAGAATACTCAGCAAGGAAGAGAGAGAGATTCAACAAAGGCAATGCAGAGCCGAAGAGGTTGACGCAGAGCCACGTAGGGCCATGCAGAGGCAGCGACAATCGCAAAAGCCAAGATGGAATCCAAAAATTTGCTAAAGCAATCGATTGCAGAAGCCGAAAACCGGGGCGTGAGACCGGGAGGTCCAAATCGAAGTTCCTGGGCAGCAAATCAATCAACCGAAGGGGTGACGCTATCCCCAGAGGGTGTGACGTTGCACTGACTCAGTGACTACACAGAGGCAGCCAGGGGCAGTTCATTTAGTGGTTGGATTAGCCAAGATTTCCAGTGATAGTGTGAGGTAACCTCACTTATCTCTCTGTCAGTGATATTCTCTGTAACTGGATTGTCAAGAAGGCATCCAGAGATTGTATTCAGAAATTACTACTGCATAATAATAAAACTCTTTGAGTTGTTGCACCAATTTTCGCACATTAGGTTTTTCCGAGGACATTTGTCCAAAAATAATTGTGTAGATGTGTTGTATTTCTTTCTTGTTCAGTTTCTTGTTTCCGCATTTTATTTAAATGGTGAAGGCTGCAGTGTATTCGTTTCAGTGTTTCCTATAGGAAACAGTAAATAATTTTGTTCAGTAATTAACAAATAGGAGAAACGTAATAAGTTGTTGCAGTCATAATTTGGGCATCCAAATTTTCACAATTTTGTCCCTTTACATCTTATTTGCTACTCCCAATACCATTCATCTCTGCTTCAATATCATTAGTATAGGGAAAAATGTGCCAAAAAATGAGGCATGATGGCTTACAGCGAAAACAAATAAATCCTATTCAATATTCCATGATCATGTAACTCGTGCTTTACATGTGCCCTCACACATGCAAATAGGCTTGACATTGGTCAATTGGGTCTAGCTCAAGTAGTAGAGAATAAAAGTTTTTATCCTCCACACCTAGGTTCAAATCCCACTTGTGACATGTTCGCTCCTCAAGAGCTAGGTATTAATTGGGAAGTTCAAATCCCACCTGGGGCATGTTTGCTCTTCATGAACTAAGTGTTGATTGCAAATAGTCGGTGGGAGTGTGGCAACATGGAAGAAAAATAGACTCAACAATTATGAAGCTACAATGTTTGCCAAAGTTCGGCTCATTAAACCAGTGGAACCGGCCAGTCTGACCATTTTGCTGCCTACACAAAACCAGAAATGGCCGATTAGGTACCGAACCACCCTATTTTCACCAAATTGGCTAGTTTTATACAATATAACCAATGACCCTCCAAACTGAAATTTTCTAAAAAGAACAATGATTTATGAGTGCTGCAGCCCAATATTCAACCCTAGGTCCGTACAAATGATATGTAATTAATGGTGATGTTAAATTCTATCATTTTACTTAAATTTTTAACATTACCATTAACTATTTTAGGATGTTTGAGTGGTTCCAACCTCACTGAATTTCATATGGAGAAAGTAGAATTTTAGATCCCACTCAAAACCCTGTAGACTTAACAATTTTTAAGATTTCAGGATTGGGGGGATTGCAATGTTTTCATTGGATTTTGTCACGCATGAGGGTACGGAACTAACATTTAATCAAAAGCACCAAGCCCTCTATGTACCTTCATGTTAGCATCATTGAGTGATGAACTCCTCTATCATGAACTTAATATAAATGTACCCATCACTCAAACAAAATATCAATTCAACGTGTTAAGCTTTCTCTATCTTATTTCAATGCTTAGATGGTGATATTGACAATGAGGATCCCAATAGAGGCAATGATTTTGATGATATGTAGGTATTTGTTGTGGCATGATATTTTTTTTTATGCTAGAGGCCATTTATAGCCTCTTTGTTGATGTAATTTTGGTTCAGAGATGTATTGCACTAATTGCTACATTTTGTTATATGCACTCTTGCTATTAAAAAAAAGAGAATTTTTGCATATTTGTGTATAAATAATTTGGATTCATATGGATGTACATGAATATATACATTTTTTCTTTAAATTTTTAAAAATTCAAGTATTGTTTGGTCAACCAGTTTTTTGTTCAATTTTTTTCTAGTTCCAGTCCAATTATGGATCGGTTCTCAATTCGAGGGGTCAACCGGTTCGATGACTGGTTCAGTTATGATAACATTGGGTTAAACCAGCTGACATGAGATTTGCACTTACTACATTCTTTTACAGAGGCTATTGGAGGTGTAGGGGGGCTTTATCTTTCACAGTTGTTGGTGAAATATGGAAATTGTGGAAGTAATCTTCCCCAAAGATAGCCATCAAAGCAAGGCATATGATTTTGAACAATCATTTTTGGCCATATGTTAAATTCGTTGTAGAGTTTGTAGTATGTGAAGGTGATATGCTCCACAATGTGAATATAAACAGCCTATGTTTGGGTGAGATTTATGAAAACATCAACTGTTTAAGAAGATTCAATCAATCACAATCTACAGATAAGAGAGATCCCATCTTGTACCAACAGTTGAAAACATTGGTGGTGGAATAAGTTGAATACCCCACTTTATATGGCACTTATGTCATAAATCCAAATTGGTATGATCACGAGACAACAAAGAGGCCCCTTTCCCACAATAGGGAGATGGTGAAAGGACTCTTGAATGTTGTTAAGAATATAATGGTTCTACATAGGGCACCGATACATGTACTTAGTTTGCCTAACTTCACAAGGATGAGGTGTAATTCGCTCTTATGATGCGATAAAAGATAGGTGTAAAAACAAGGATCCAATTGATCGCTGGCAGCTTCATGGTACACAAAGCTCCAGAGTTGTAGGTGGTTACTCTTACTAGTAGCAAGTGCCTTCTCTTGTGATAGGAATTGGTGCACTTATTCTTTCATCAATTTAATGAGGAGTACAAGGAAGGACCTTCCAAGAGGTAGCCCAATACTACATGTGTGGATGAGGAGCCAAAACCAGATGGCCTTCTCAAACTGCCTGCAGTTACAGTCCAAAGAGAAGAGCCTATGCTTGAGAGCAGTGATCACTTGAAGAGCTTGGTGATGGAGGACCTAATCAATGATGATAATGCAGCTGCCAGAGACAGAAGTATTAGATCCTTTATCACTCAGCTATGTTGCTTTTTCATTTTTTTAAATGCCCTTGTGCAATTTGTACATGGTTAAAGACTCAAGTTATCAATAAAAATGATTAAGTTTCTCTGATCATTGATGAATGTTGAATGTCAATTCATGAATGATTGGATGATTTGATTATTTGAATCTGAATAATTGCCAATTCACATCATCCTTTTTGTATATGTGTGTGTGTCTGTGTAACTTTATACCCTTGATGTATTTCTCCCTCTGTTTCAAAAAGTGTCATGCCCATAACTGTAACCCTGGCCAGAAGCAACTTAGCCACGCATCTATTCTGGTTAAAACTCTACTAAGTATTCTCCAGAACTAGCGCACTCCACAATTGTGGAACTTCTCAGTTTCACCCTTTCACGCCCAAGGTTACTTCATAGCTGTTACAGTGAATTGTCAATAGCCATGCACAAAACAACATACCAAGAACATTTCATGAATAAAAAACATCCTTATTTGAGCATTTGAGCAGCTCCAGAAGAAAAAATATTTGAAGAACGGCAACAGCCAGCTGAGGGAATAATTCCAAAATGCAGTGGAAATGAGAATGCCTGTTTTTAGAGCAAAAAACAAAACCTTTTAGTGCCACTTCCCAGTTCTCGACAAATTCAGATACATTCTATAAATTGGCCTGATTTAACTGCTGCTTTAGATAAGAGCGACATACCATTGCTCATTCAATTAACGTAAAACTTAGCCGAGACACTTCCCACTTCAAACTAGATTCTACGGAACACATATGTAAAGTTGCCCACTACTTGTCAAATTACATCAGAGCTTAACCAAGTTGCCGTCGCCAAGACGGATGCTATCAATCAACCCTGACAACCCAACCCCAATTATATCAAGCAACCCTAGCAATACGAGGTAAACTAATAAAGGCCTTTAAGGTTTCAACCCAAAGCGGCTCTTACAACATAAGGCAGACTAATTTTGATTGGATGACGTGCCTTACTTCCTTTCTAAACCAGCATAGATCCATCCTCGCCAATTTTAATGACCCTCCCTCAATCTAACTTTCATTAAGATCTGTGCTCCTATGTAGAATATTTTACAATTAAATATTCCAATTTAATTCATCGGGAAATACTTTTGCAATTCGCACTGGCTTGAAGAATTGTGCAGAGCTGTGCTAAGAGAATTCATTTAATTATTTGGGCCTCCTTACAATGCCGTTACTTGCATGAAGGATCTGACGTCTTATTGTTAGAATTTAAATTAAAAATCTATAAGAAACAGCCGATAAATCATAGCAGACTATTAAACGAACCCTAAAAATCAAAATGCAACGAACATTGCGAGTTATGTTGCAAGCAAGTGGGACGCGCAGATTTACAGAACCCTTGCAAAGATAATACAGAAATCGTAACATCCATGTTTTGTTTCAAGGGTTTCACATAAGGAATACATAAAACCACAGCAATGAAACCAGCAAAACCTTAAAATCACAGATAAAACTGAATAAGCTATCAATTTTAACCAAATCAATGTGGTTTTGAGTCATTTCTATGAAATTGAAACGTTCGTTATTTTGGTTACCTGTGGTGTAGAGTTGCAGGGCTTCGCAATACTTACATTTTTTCGCTTCCCTGTCATTGGGACAGCCTTCGCTACAGTAACGACGGAGTATCATTTATTTGCAGAGACGGCCGTCAATGGAAACCCTCTTTATTCTTTAATATCAAGCACTGACCGGCTTCTCTTGCTCTCAAAGGTTTTGCGGAAAAAATGCAAATAAATAACAAGTTGGAGAAACCCACGGTTTACGTGAAACACTATCTCACTGTAGTCCACGTCATCAGCTAACGCCATGCTGGAGCCTGTCCCTTGGCTAATTAAAGCCTGTCACGTGTTCCTCGGCACAGTGATAACGAGAAGTTCGTTTATATGATACGGCGAGCAGTGTAGCCATGTTAAATTTGTTGAAAAGTAAAGTTGGGAAAGCGAGAAGTTCGTTGATATGACATCTCAAGGGTTCGAGGGGCGTCGCTCATGTTACTGTTAAATTTGTTAAAACGTGAAATTTGGAAAACTAGAGGATATGATTTCATGGGCTCTTCCTCCTTCGCATGCGTTGAGGTTGAAACATGGTGATGTCTTCCTGATGATGACTTGATTGGCTCCAAGTGCAAGGCAAATGTTGCGCAACAAAACTCCGATTAGATTGGCTCCAAGTCGAGTCGAAGGGAAGATGTTGTTCAACAAAGCTCCGATTATTAGAAAGGTTTAGAAAGAGAGGCATGGGTTGAAACTAATTTTTGCTTTTGTAAGCTTATGTTGTCTTTGGTTGGTGCAAAATTGTTCAATACTGTCTAGGTTGTTATTATTAATGTGGAAGTTTGTTTAAATATGGTTTATAATGATATTGTTATTTTATTATGGACAAGTTTTGAGCAATGGATGTTAAAAGAGGTGTTTTATTTGTATTGTGGTATTATTTTTAAAATGGGTTTATTTGTATGGTTTGGCAATAGGAAAATGGTTATATGTTTTTATGTGTGCACAAAATGGTTATATATTTTTATGTGTGTAGGGCGGGAATTACATTTAAACTTAATTCACTAGGAGTTACCTTATCCACATAATGATAGATCATTGAGGATAAGTATTATTAGATGTGGTTTTATTGTTGTTGTAAAATTTAGACAAAGGAATGACTTAATAAATGGATAAACATAACTTTTTTTTACTGAATTTGCAAGTTCCATCTTGATCTACTCATTTTTTTGAAATTTCAATGTTTGGGTTTTCTTAAAATGGACTAAAACCTTTAGTTGCAAAGTTGCATGGTCAAATTTTCAATCAATCACATAAAATTATTAACTTCTGATAATTGAATTTGAGGAAGAATTTATATAATCAGACTAGATCCATCTTAACTTTGAATCTACCAAGTGACTTTTTAAATAGAATGTTTATCGATGCAAGGATCTTCTTGGAATGAAGTTCAACACTCTTCATACTCTCGGCGACTAGGGTTTCCCTAGCCACTGACAATCCTTCCGATTGCAGGCACAACCAAAAACTAAATCGTGACGTTGTATTATTCCCTGCTAGTTTGAAGCAATTGCCATGAAGATGTTCTTTGTTAATGCATTTGTAATCAACCTACTCAAGGTCTTAAGGTCATTAGTCTTTTGCTTTGAGGCTAATGACATGATTGTTTATCTTGTCGTTGTGACCCTTTCCTCATGGAAGCACAGAGTGTCCCAGATAAATTTGTGAAGAAGACAAAAACTATTCCTTCTTTAAATCTAGGGTTTTCCTCCCCAACAAAACAAAATGTGGTTCTTTTGAAGGGAAAAGGGTAATTGGGAAAGTTTAATGGCTTGTGGCCAAGCTATGAAACCATTAAAGATTGGGTTTTTGACAACTGGGAAAATCATGAACCCTTGAGTATTCTCTATTGTGGAAATGGGTATTATGCATTTCTTTTTTAGAACCAAAAAAATAGAAACCAGATCTATAAGTCAGGTCCTTATTTCATGGGTAATAGAGGCTTGTTCCTCACCCATTGGACTTTGGAATTTAATCCACTGATGGAAATTTCATCAATACCTGTGTGAATTAGATGCAATTTCCCCCTCTTCCTTGT
Organism: Pinus tabuliformis; assembly: GCA_031772625.1. Classification (NCBI taxonomy): domain Eukaryota; kingdom Viridiplantae; phylum Streptophyta; class Pinopsida; order Pinales; family Pinaceae; genus Pinus; species Pinus tabuliformis. Next base: position 833,523,303 of record CM062810.1, read on the forward strand.
TAGTGTGATGGTATTTTTAAGGCAATATGAGATAAACTAGGCCTTCTTATTACCAGTGATACAAACATTGGGGGAATATTTCATGTGCCAAAATTCATGTTGAAATGGACCTCTCAAAAGGTCTCACATAAGCGATCCAGTTAAACTTAGATGGTTGGTCTCATATCCAAGCTCTGGATTATGAACAAATTCCCTTCAAGTGTAATATGTGTCATGAGTATGGACACTTTCTGAAAATTTATCCAAAAGCTCTAGTTGCATGAAGCTATCCATATTCGGCGTCTCCCGAAGAGCAAGACAAAGATAAGCAATGATTCATTCCAATTAAAAGAAAGCAAAAGAAGCATGGAAATAAGAAGCAACAACCATATAAGTTAGAACCTCAATACCAGCCCCTTTCTAAAAATAGCTTTGAAGTCTTAAATGTCCTGAAACAGAAGATGAAAATTATGAGGCCCAAGCAAATCAGCCAATTCCCAAGAAAACTCTCATTCCAAAGATCCCTCCTAATAGGAAATATGAAGAAGGCTCAGATCATGATTCTCCAAAGAAAACTTTTAGTGGAAAAATCTTCTCCAAAGGAACCTTCTCCACTGAAAGATAAAGAAGTCAGCACAATGGACAAGAAGAAGTTCACCTCTTCTTCTCCTTCTTATTCAGATGTGCTTAAAAGCAGCATTCTTCTCCACCAGTAACAAGAAGTAGAAAGAATCATGGCAAAACGAACTGTGGTCCTGAGAATTGTCTTGCCTCCCATGGGTCAAGCGGTCGATTGTCTTCTTGCATTTTATAGAAATGTTGTGTTTCTACACTTTCTTTTGTAAGAAATTCATTAAAATTTACTCTAGCTCCCACGAAGTAGTGGGTAGAAAAATCTGAAGATCTAGCCTTCGAACTTTCCCTACCATACTAGGAGGAGGTTGGCTTTTCAGTTGCTTTTGTAAAAATGCCATTAGATGAAGCTAGTTAAAGGGGATTATTTCAAGAAGACCATATTATAAAATCCCTATATTTTTGTTGTGATCGGAGATATATTTTATATAAATTCTACTTATTTTAGTTAAAAAAACCAAAAAAACTTGGGATATACCAAGCACTAAGAGGAATCAAATCTCTTTACATTCTAAAAGAGGTTTACATCTCAAGGGATTTGATCCCTCTAAGTGCTTGATAGATCTAGAGTTAAGATGGATCTAGGCTAGTATATTCTTAAACTAAAAGAAAGTGATATTGCTTATTTACCTTCCCGTGCTCGTTTAATGGGGTGTCTGTGGATATCAATGTGTTAACCATTAAACTTTCATGATGAAGTTTTCACTTTCACGCAAGCACTCAAGGTGTAATTCATTTTTAATATACAATTTTATCATTATTGTTTTAATGCATTATATTTATTATTTGTTGAATGTAAATTAGTGGATTAGATTGATGTAAGGTTTGTTTTTTTATTTTGAATTTAAATTTTATATTGAAGAGTTGTAGAAAGAAAGAAAGAAAGAAATTATTTTAATGTCCACGACGCTAAAGATAGCCTATGGGACAAATTGCTTCTTCATCCGCTTGATGTATTCGGCCCTTTTTCTGTGAAGCTTCAAAATAAATGTTCCCAGCTTCTCGACAAAACCCTCGCTAAATAGATTATCCCAAGAGATAGTTGTCAGCATACCTACATAACTTTCCATGTTGTCTTTGAAGGCCTCACATTCTAAAATGAAATGTTTTTCTGTTTCCACTTTTTCGGAAGAACAAAAAATGCATACTCATTCCTCCCACACTTCCTTTGGTCTTTTCCAGCGCCTTGTTTCACAACGAAGTTGATGAGAATTAGTCCTTAACTGAGCAATAAGAATTTTGGCTCTCTAAGAGATATTGGCCTCAATGTATGCTTTTGGTTGATGACTATGAGTGGGATTAAACACTTCAATATAGATGGAAATTAATTGTTAGAATAAAAATATATATGGCCTATTGAGTTTTATAATCTTGATAACAATATTTCTATTTGAAAACTTATTTTATGTTCAACATTATATATATCTATATATATATCTATATATATATATATATATATATATATATATATAATCTATCGGATTTCACAATCTCAATAAGGATACAATCTATATATAATAAACCAATTTTTCATTCAACATATAACTATCATGAATACAAACCTACACAACATCATACTTTTAAAGAAATTAAATTTAATGAAAATAAATATTAAACATGAAAATAAAGTTACGTGTACGTTTCAACTTTCCAGACCATTTGTTTCCATATTTTCTTCGCTCATGAATGCAAAGATTCTTCAATGAACTTTATTTATTCTTCAAAGACTCTTCCATGAACTTTATTGTCGTGTAATGCCCCCATATTTGGGTGTCTTGAACAACCCCACCACTTGCTTAAGGATTGAATGACGATGTCGTCCACTTGGTATCCTTCATCTCTGGCGTGTCTAATCATGCCAACGCCTCACTTTATTATCTGCCTCTCGCAACATCTTCACACGCCTAGAATTAATGTCCGATCAGACACCCACGACATATTTACTCATCGCATCATGCTCACAATTTGTTATTTTCCTCTTCCTTCTTTGGCTTATTCGTTCAACACATGGTCTCACCCACCTGCCTGCTCTGCTCTTGCATTCATCGACACACCTGTGCCTCTTGTACATCCCATAAATCCCAATTGCACCACCATGAGTTGTGAATGAGGAAGAGTTCGTTATATTGGTCGTGGAAGGGGAAGAGGTTGCTCGCCCACTGCCCTTATTACTGATGAAGATTAGGCTTTGTATGACAACACCATTCTTGCTCATATCTAGTGTCAAGTCAACAAATTAGAAGTCGAGGACATCCACCATGGTCAGAACGCACTTTGGGTGCTCTGCAACCTTATCGCCCATCGTCTCCTCACTTAAGAACGAGAAAAATCCAGAGCAACTTGTTGGATTATTGAACTCTCTACGAGAAATAACCACATGACCTCATCCCTATGTTACCTCTCCCACGACCTGGCCATTACTTTCCCTCCTGACCTTCCCTCCTCTTCCTCCCCTAGCCCTTTGACCTTTGTCTTGGCTCCTCATCACCTTCTACCATCTTTGCAAATGATGCTCATCCCTCACTAGCCCGTAGACAACAAGAAACATGAGTTCTTCCGGATGACACCCTGCAAACAGCTTCCAAGCTCTCCACTCCCCACCCTAGTTCACATGGTTGTTGCATCATAGAGGAACCGCTTGCAAGAGTTGTCAATAACAACCCTCATAGCAATGGACGTGCTCAACAGCAATAGGTCAATGTTTCTCCTAGTCTCCATGGCACCAACAGTTCAAATAGGTTCCCTTTAGCACAGTTAGTTTTGAAATTTTGTTTACTCTCCAAATGTTAGTCAAATAGTGGCTTTGTTCCACCACTAATTGTTGGTCTCTAGTTTTGTTTTTCTCATGCAATGTAATGGTTTTGAATTGTAAACTTTCAAAAGGTTTTTTTGGTTTCCCCTACTAGGGGCAGATAACCTCACCTAGATACTTCTCCAAGGCATCCCATGGGCAATGGCCTCCCAAGTCTGTTTGTATGTATTCTATGTATTTTTCTCTGTTAATATAATGTGATCTATTTGCCAACAAAAAAAGAACTTTATTGGCGTGTGATGAAGACAATTTTAGTTATTTTTTCACACACGAGTTGAAAGATTTTTAAGTCTAGGAATTCACATGTAAAAGATTAGGTGACCCACTCAGTTCTAGAATTTCAAATCTGTTCTACTTGCCAATTAAAATTTCTATGATGGTTACCCATTTTTCATGCTAGTCATTTGAAACTTTATGCATATTTAGATCTCCATTGTCACAGCAGATGCAGTTAAGCGAACTAGATTTTTAGGTATAGATAATTCAATCAACTCATAAATTGACAAGTTTAACAAACAACAAACCTGACATAGTGATTGATATATCCAAAGGGAATTCCATTAGGGAAATCGAGAATATGATGTAGTATTTTCAAGGATGTAGTATTTCCCGGGTGTACGTGAGAGGGTCCAATACTATTATACTATATGGGAATTTCGATGATTGGAATCATACATTTAAAGTGGTGTGGGTTATCGAGAAAAATAATTGTGATTGAGGTAACCCTTAAAAATAGAAAAATATATATATATATATATATATATATATATATTTTAAATTGTCTTCAAAACATGTATCTTAATGCGTGACAAACATACCATGGAAAGGACATTTATTTGCTTTACATTCAATGTTAGGGATTGCTACGCACAACATTGTCAATTTTAATACAAAATTTACATAATCCTAATTACATGAGGAATTGGAATGAGTTTAAGAAAGGTAAAATATTATTGTGGGTAAATTAGGTAAAATCTTGTTAAAATGATCCATATATGTTAAAAAAAGGTAAAGATTAATTGTCTTATTGAAATATTGAAATATGTGCATAATCTTCACGTTTAGCACGGAAACATAATCAAAACACCAAAATATTTGATATACAAAATGTTTACAAGATAGCAACCTTCGCACATGCCAGAATCTCTATAGGAAACCCTAATTGCGTAGAGTTAGCCTAGAGCCTAGATATATTTTATGCTCATGTATAACGATTAGATTACCTGAGTTTTGCACAGTAAAATTCCAACCTTTTCTAAATTTTGCTCCAAATCCTTAAGCCAAATGCTAGATTGATTTGATTTGTGTGATGTGTTCAATTAGTTTTTATATTTTATTTATACATAATTATATTTTGTTAGGGCAAACATTACATTAATTACTAAATTTTTAATTAAGGTCGACCTTACATTAAATTTGTTTATGTTATATGTTAATTTTTACAATCATTTACACCTACACATCTCCCCCTATACTAGGCTATAGAGCACCTCTTAGCGCAAAATCAAGTTGAATTCATCTACTCATTAATGTATTCCATAAACAAATGATACAACTTTGCAAGTATCTAGTATCACATGTGAACTTTGATCATACGGGTCGTAAATGTTATTATATGCAATTGTCATATCCAACACAATTGTTTGGCATGTTCTATTGACATTTATCCTTTCCGACAATAGAACATCATGTCTTTAACCCTAGACAAGATTGTGGAATCTAAATAAATTAAAATTAAAATTAAAATAAAAAATTAAAAATAAAAATAAAATACATCTTTCTAATATTCTTAGGAGAAACTTTATTAAATTTTGTTTTAAATTTTTCAAATGACAATTGTATTTTGTGTTTACTTAGAGGGAAGTTTATACATTCTCAAGGTTTCCAACATTATTTTGACACATAAAAAACTAAAAATGAAAAATTAGAAATCTAAGAGATCAAGAAGTCACAATGGTTCAATTATTATATGTAATACATATATTAGTTTGAATAGAGTTCTTGAGATTGTTACACAGTAATTTGTCACTGTCTCCCTGTCAGTCACCCTACTGTGTCAAGAATTCACAATAATCAAGTTCATGCCTTCTGAACTGGCCCAAAACCCACTTTTCCAAAGTTTCCTCATCAGCGCGTCTGTTTCTAAAATATCTGCGCTGACTGGCGACTCGTAGTGTATTCAGTGCGCTTCCAGCGCGGAAGCACATCACTTTTCCGCGCTGGTCGCATTTTATGAGCCAGCGCATCTCTCCTTTGTATTGGGTCGCGCTGACATGACTTTCCCAGTTATTGAGGCGCGACGTCAGCGCGTCAGTTACCACATAATCCGCGCTGATCCTGTTTGGGCGAATTTGTTCCAAAAGCCAGCCTTCCAGATAACTCCAAGTTTGGTTGTTGGCTTTGTGAGTATCGACTCCCTTCTATGGCATGTCTGTTCGACTCTTTGTAACCATTTCCCTCAAGGATAAGCTCATCCTTCCACACTTTTAGGAGGCTCCTTCTCCTATATAAACTTCCACCATTACCATGAGCAGCTAGTTTGGAATAGCTTGGATTGTATAGATCTTATAGTGCTCAGATTGCTGCTACTATAGGTATTTGGTGTGCTAGGTGTGGAAGTGATTGATTGCTTAGGGAAGGTTGTTTTGTGTTGCTTGTGAGAGAGAGAGAGTTGCTTGTTTTGGGAGAATCATTTCCAAAGGTGAATGCTTGAGACACTTGCTGACTGGCCCCTCCTGAGAAGGTTACCGACGTCAGAACATTTGGTTGTACTCTTCTCTGTTTGATTAATAATAGATGACTGCTATTATTATTCCATTCTCATTTGTCTATGCAATGGTTAAATGCGAATTACATCTTTTCTGACTGATGTATGGTTGCTTTTACTAGATTTCACGCTTGTGTTTGTTTCCTCTTCGTGTGTGCAGGTATCTATTCGCGGAGATCGTGGAAGATTGTGACCAGCCAAAGCGAAGGAGCGAAGGCAGCATCTCTTCGTCAAACAATAGTGCTGGAATCCAAGTAGGTGCTCTTTACCTCTTGTTTAATTGTAATTAGGAACATGCATAGCAGCATTGTTTGATTGTTGCTAGACCCTTGCTGGGCTAGTAGGGATCGCCTCTATCCGTAGAGGGGATTTACCTCTCCAACAAGATTATCTTGAAATCTGTGATACATTTGTGAATATATGCCTATGAAAGCATTGTTGTCATTTGCTTTTGGAAGTGATGATTGCATATTATTATCATAATGTTGTTAGTTGTTCATGTTGTTAGGAAAGGGTGTGGTTATGGATTGAGAGGTTGAGCAAAGAGGCATTTTGTTTAACCGCTACATGGAACAAGCTTGGAGTTTGCTCTACATTTGTTGCAAAAGCATGTTATATGTCTGAGGGATTGCCATGGGTCCTTCTTTTAAAGGCAATAATGAGAAACAAGTCTTCTTTTGATATGCATGTTAGGGACTATGAAAATCCAATAGTTTTGGTGGTTAAATACCACAAAATCTAAATTAGAGAAAGCTTTGTTAATGGTTGTTATGTTTACTTGGGATTTTGTTTCATCCTCCTAACCGAAAGTGGCAGGTTCATGCTATTGAATTTTGAAGCAATTATTGACACTATGGTTGCCTTTACTTTTCTTTTATCTTTTTAACTGAATGAGAATTTCTAGAGAATCAGTAACTTTGAAATATCGGCTTGCCACTATTACACCAAATACAATTGTTTCATAAATGCCACAAATAGGTTAGTTGTAACATGTCTCTAGAGACTTGAACCCATTTAGCTAGGGAAACAAATTGTTCACCAAAGCACTATGGCCACCTTTACTAATAATAAAAGGTAATTGGGTTTACTGCTAAAATTTACAAACTTGTGTAGCTAAATATTAATTGGCTTAAATATGCATGCTTCCAAGAAAAATAACAATATTTGGATTTAAACATCTAGTGATTAGGTAGAATAATAGGTAATTGGTTTACCACTAAAATATGAAGACTTGTGTAGCTAAATATTTATTGGCTTAAATATGTATTATTCCAATAATAATAACAATATTTGGATTTAAAGCATCTAATGTCTAGGGTATAATAATAAGCATTTGTCGTACTGCTAAAATATTTAGACATCTATACTTAAATATTGATTGGCTTAAATATGCATGCTTAAAAAAACATTCTAATTTTTTCATATGATTAAACTATTTAGGCTTCAAGAAACTTTGATTTCCTAGGTTTCAATTTTGGTTATGTAGTTGTGCAGGTTTGAAAACTCAAAAGAGAATAAGATGTCACATAAGAAGACCAAAAGGGAAGTTGCAAGTAAACCAAGCACCACGACCACTTGGAGCAGACAAAGAAAGTGGTGAACGACACAGTAGAACAACAGTGACAACAATGACAAGAAGCTTTATTGTTGCTATGACAAACTACAAGTGAACCAAAAAATGCACAAAAATTAAATTCTTCCATGTCTAAGAGAGTTCTATTTGAATTCCATAACATTGATTCATTGATTTCTTATTGAATATTCCAACTTCGCAGCTTAGGATTAAATTGTAAGATTACTCCAGTTTGCTCTGTTTATTTTACGGAGTACAAATACAAAGAGATATTTACAAATTTTAAAGGAAACAAATCACTTAAGCAAATTAGACTAGATCATTCTTTGCAATATTATTAATATATATATATATATATATGTGTGTGTGTGTGTGTGTGTGTGTGTGTGTGTCTGTGATGTTTAAATCAAAAAAATTCAAGATCATGAAGGTTACTTGATCATTTAAACAAACTTACATGTTTCATTTTTCTTCTCTAATTCCTCTCCCACTAAATCATTTCTTTACACTCCCTTTGATGCATAGGAAATATTTAAAAAGATTTCGTGAAGTATAGAGTTGTAACACAGCTTACAGCTTCAACAGAGGACTAGCAGGCAAACAAACGAAAACCTAAGAATGCAAACAAAAAGAAAAGCAAAACAACCAATGATAAAACACTATTGAAAACAATGTAATGTATATGTAGTTTACGTTGTGGAGGTGGGTAGGTTCTAAGGACCTATGGTGAACGAAGAAGGTGGATAGGTGGTAAGGACATAGCCAAGTGATGAAGTAGTGAGCCTTGCACCTCGACTACAACAATGTCCATTAGAACCAATATCAAAGTTAGACAATTAGAGCTTGCACTATTTAGAACATCGAAGCCAATGTCGATGTTAGAGTTTATCAAAATAGCCACTCACGACATTTTTCTTAACTTTTAAAACTCAAAAAAAAAAAATGTGCACACTATAAAAATTAAATCACATCCAATATAAACTAAATGAAAGAATAAATGTATGAAATTAATATATATATATATATATATATATGTGAAAAAAAACTATTACTTTAAAATTTGAGATGAATACAATAATAAACTAAATTAAAAATAAAATGGATTTCTCCAAAGGCCTCCTTGAGGTGAGTCAGCTCAATCTAGATGGGTGGTCTCATCTTTAGGCTTTGGATTACAAATAGGTTCCTTCAAATGTAATTTGTGCCGCGAGTATGGACACTTTGCGAAAAGTTGTCCAAAAGCTTCAACTTCTCGAAGCTCCCCAACTCCATTGCCTCCTCCAGAGCAAGGAGATAACAAGTAAGGATTCACTCTCGTTAAAAGGAAACATAAGAAGCAAGGAAGTAAAAAGCAACAGACTTGTAAGGCTTATCCTAAGCATCAACCCCTTTCCAAAACAAGCTCTGAAGTCCAAAATGCTTTTGAAGAAGAAAGTGAGAAACTTGAGGCCCAAGCAAATCATCTAAATAACCATGTTCCAAAGGTCCCTCTTGATTTGAATGATGAAGAAAATCCAGATTGGACCCCTCCAACAATGGTGGGAAAGCTTTCCACAGAGATCTCTATACTAAAAGATGGGAAAACTATTAAGGTGGTCGAGAAGAAGTCCTCCTCTTCTTCCCCTTCCTATTTAGACGTGCTTAAAAAGCAATGTTCCTCCCCACCGATAACAAGAAGCATGAAAGATCATAGTAGAAATAACTTTGGTTCTGACTTCTGCGAGTCAAGTAGTGGACCATCCTCTAGCAATTTATAGAAATGTATTGTTTCTGCATTTTTATGTGCAAGCAATTTGTCAGAATTCACTCCTGCTCTTTTATAGTGGTAGGAATAAAAACCATAAGACTTAATGTTAAACTTTTTCCTCTCTACTCTTATCGTGAGGAGGTTGGTCTCTTAGTTTTTTTGAAAGTGCTATTAGCTAAAGAAGAATATATTATAACTCACTTCCTGAGTAACCGTTGCATCCGGGTGCAAATTTTAATACAAATCCTACTCATTTTGTTTAGAAAAAAATAAAATAGAAATAGCTATCATTAAAAGAGTGTAAAATAAATAATATAAAATCAACTTAGTTTTACTTTTTGCGGAAAAAAACAATAATCGCCATAGAACAGTGATTAATGAAAAAAACAAACTATACGAAAGAGTTACGTTATTACTCAAATATAATCCCCAAAAAATTAAATAATATAAAATCAACGTAGTTTTACTTTTCACGAAAAACAATAATTGCCATAGAGCAGTGATTAATGAAAAAACAAACTATATGAAAGAGTTATGGTATTACTCAAATATAATCCCTAAAAAATTGTAACAGAACAATTAATAACCTTGCGTTAAAAATTTGAGTGCCATTTAATAGTTAATATATATAAAGAACTAAAAAGTAATTATAAGAATTTCTTTTCTATATATATTATTCATAAGAAAATGATCAAAATTCGAGTTCAGAGGCGAAACAAGTATTAATTTGCATAATGGAGAACTATTAGAGCTCTACAAATCTGAACTAGGGTTTTGCTCTAGGGTTTGGTTGTTGGTCACCATGGCGGGGTGCGGAGGGGGGAGTTCGGCTCCCTCCTATAGTCAAGTGGTTGCGGACAGAAGCAAGGGAGGTGGATTGCATCGCTTCAAGAAACCAACGGAGATAGTAGCAAAGGCTAAGAATAAAGAAAAATCAGAAACCATTGGACCTCAAGGACAGGAAGAGAATCCTGAGGAAGCTAGTAAGGAGAAGAGAACAGAGGTTAGCAGTCCAAAAGTTTCTCCTCTGAGTACATCCTGGACCTATAAACCCAAGTCAACCACCATTCCTCAAGTTGTTTTAAGTGACCCAGCACTGCAGGTGCACAAAGAACACATGGCGGAATATGTTGTTATCTGTAAATTTATGGGGATTTGGCCGACGAAGAAGGCTTTGCAAGCATGGATCAGGAACCACTGGAAACCAAAGGGGAAAATTAACCTTCACATTGGGTCCAAGGGCTTCTTCACGGTGGTGTTCACAAGCTTAGAGGATAAAGACAGAGTGTTCGAGGGAGGACCCTATTTTTACGCTTCTACAGGCCTTTACATGAGACCATGGGTAATGAACTTTGTCCCAGAACGAGATACTTTCACCTCAGTGCCGGTATGGATAAGACTCTACTCCCTCCCTTTAGATTATTGGCTGCCGGAGTCTCTTAAGGCTATCGGCAACAAACTAGGGCATTTTATAAAGACCTCAGATGCTACTCTAAGAGGCAAACACACTTCCTTTCCCCGGATATGCGTGGAAATGAACTTATCGGGGGCACTTCCAGATGCAATCATTTTAGAAGTGTATGATGAGGAATGGGTGCAGGCGGTGGACTATGAACACGTCCCATTTAGGTGTCGTAAGTGCCATGAACACGGGCACTTATACAGGGACTGCCCAATGAACAAGCTGGAGAGCAATATGAAAGCCACTACATGCAAGGATCCCAAAGGTTTTACTAAAGTTGGGGGTAAAGAGAAAGGAGGCAAGCGGAACCAAAAGAAAATTACTGAAGACAAACAACCGAACCACAATAGTTTCAAGATCTTAGAAGAAGAAGTCGAAAACAATGGGATGAACTAGGAAGCAGAGAATATTCCCACTGAGAAGGAAAGGGATGCTGAGATGGAGGATATACTAGAAAAAAACAAACAAATGGAGGATTTTCCGAGCATGATGGAGCTCAGTAGGGACAACGAGATGACCCCAAGTGAGGTAGGAATGGAAGACCATGAATTGCAAGAGATTCTAGAGAGGGAGAATTTAGATCTAGAAAAGTTTATGGAGCAGGGAATCACCAAAGGGGTAGACTCTCTGCCAAAAGAGGAGTTTGACAGGTTCAACAGCTCTTCCTCTGGAGATCACAAACAAAGTGTTATGGAGTCAAAAGAAACCATGACAGCTAGGAGAATAGGGGAGTGAAAACGATGGAGGATACACCGATGCTTTCTTACAAGAACCCGGGTAGGAAAAGAGGAAGGAAAAAATAGAATAAACTATTGTCTGAATGTGGGAAACTTATGATTAACTCAGGTAAGATGAGGGATCTTACCAATTACTCCTTTACAAACCTTTCTTAATGAAGCTTACAACTTGGAACATTAGGGGTCTAGGAAGTAAAAGGAAACAAAGAAATCTCAGCAGTAGAATAAAAGAAGAAAAATTAGACATGGTTTTTATTCATGAAACAAAATGTTCGATGGACAAGATCATAGAGATACACAGCAAATGGTTAATAAAGTATGAGTATCTAGAGGTTAAAGTGGATAACTCGGCGGGTGGGATTCTCACTCTATGGGATCCTCAAAAACTTGGAATCCTAGATGATGAAGCTTCTAGGAATTATCTATCGATGGTGATTCAACCTTTAGGAGATAAGGAGATCTACATGATCACTAATGTCTATGGTCCTCAAAAACTAGAAGAGAAACTAAAGCTTCTCACCTCCCTTGAGGACCTGAGGGAGAGATATCTTGATATGCCCTGGATTCTAGCAGGGGATTTCAATATGATTAGATCTCTTACAGAGAAAAAAAGGTGGTACCAAAAAACTAGGCAGGGACTCCATTTGTTGAAAATGGCAACAAGAAATGCTAAAAATAGAAATGTTATAAATAGCATTGCTATGGATAGCATTTCAGGTACTAGTGTTGAAAGTAGCAAAAAGGAATGCAAAAAATAAAAATGTTAAAAATAGCATCGCTATAGATAGCATTTCGGGATATATTCCAATTTTAATTTGTCCTTGAATTAAAATTGAGAAATAAAATTCGAATTTAGTCTCACTACCTATTTGAAAAATAATTAATTAATTCATCTTGAGTTAATTAGTTGGAGAAAATCAAACATGATGTCTTTGTGAAGACATGCAACAATTATCCCTTTGATTGAGGAAGTTATCCTTTAATTAAGGAGATAAGGATGAGTTGTATTTGAGTTGTAATTAGTTAGCTCAGTTAACTGAGTTAAGTCCAGTTAAATTAGTTCCAAACAGTTGGAGGAACTACTTGTGAGTTCAATAAGTTAATACATGCATGCATGAAACTAGTGTTCTCCAGATAATTGAATATTCTCTCATAAATAACTCATGCATGTCAGTTCAGAGAGAGTCCCAATTGAGATTAAAGATAGGACATTATACTATCAGTTGGAGGAATTTTCCTATAAAGGAAACTCATCCATGCAGAAGGAATTAACTCCTTCAGGATTGCACAGTTATTTCAAACGTCAGTGTTGTGTGTGAGGTGAGAATCACACACGTTGCAACTAGAGGACCCAGGAGAAACTGCGTAAGGAAATAGGAGGCTTGGAGGACTGAAGGAAGGCATATGTGTTGTCTATTTTGTCTATGAGCAGCAGTGAGGGATTGTACTGAGATCTAGATAGCTTGAGAGCTAAAGCTTTGTGTAATCCTGAGATATTTCCACTTGTATGATAATACAGATAGTGGGGTTTTTAACTGAGGCTTCCCCAGAGTATTCTTTTGTGTTTCATGTGTGATTGAATCTTCTTCTCTGTTATATGTGTTCTGGTTGATCTTGCTCAAAATCGATTAATCTTCCGTAAGTTTGGTTGTAGAAGTAGATTAAGTATTTTGCTTTAGTACATTGCATAATCGGTTTAATCTATAGTAAGAATTTCTACATGGTATCAGAGCTAGCTGATTTGTAGAAATTTCTACATGGTATCAGAGCTAGCTGGTTTTGTAGAAAAAGTTCTACATGGTATCAGAGCAAAGGTGATCAAAGCGGAGAACAGTATACAAAGAAGGGAGAAGTTCGAAGTTTGAAGTTCTTGACTGTAGGTACATAATCGATTTCTTATCACATCTCAAAGTTCACCAATGGTGTTCAATGGCTTGAGATTCGAGTATGCCCTGGATGGCAGCTCGAATTACATAGTCTGGAAGGATCGCATGGAAGCAGTATTAGAGGGCAATGGTTTGAAGGACTTCATTAATCAAGAATTCCCCAAGCCAGTAGCAGCTAATGCCCAAGAATTGGCGGAATGGAAGAGATGTGTGGCGAGAGCAAGGAGGATTCTTCTGGAGGGAGTTCAAGACCATATTGTCTCGAGTCTCCATGGGAAGGAGACTCCATTTTCAATGTGGAAGACATTGAAGGATCTATATCAGAACATCAGGGACCAGAGGAAGTTGGCGTTGAAGGACAAGCTTTGGAAAATCAAGTGTGAAAAGGGCGACACGATCTCTACATATCTAAACAAGCTCACCACCTGTAGAGATGAGCTTGGAAGTGTGGGAATCACGATAGCGGATGATGACATGGTGAGTCTTGCTCTCCTCAATCTTCTTAAGAGCTGGCATAGCTACCAGGACTTAGTGAATGGAAGAGAGAAACTGTCAGATTGGGAACGACTGTGGTTGGATCTGATGCAGGAGGAGATCAAGAGGAGCACCAAAGATGGTTTTTCATCCAAGGAGGATGAAGTAAATCTAGCCTTAGCCTGTAAGGCAAGGAAAGGGAAGGAGAAGGATTCTCATTCCAAATCGGGTTCTTCCCATGGTGGGAAGAAGATTGACAAATCTAAAGTGAGATGCTTTAATTGTCATGAGGTGGGCCATTATGCAACTAATTGTCCATCAAAGAAATCCAAGAAGGGATCCTCAGAAGGATCTGAAGGTGAGGCCCTGGCCTCTCAGTTCGAATTGGATTTTACCCTCATCGCATGCATGGTTTCATCGATGATGGGTTGTGGTTGGTTTCTTGATATTGGAGCCTCATTCCACATGACCGACGATAAGAGTTTGTTCAGTACCTTGGAGGAGAAAGACCTCCAGATGTGCATAGAGATGGGCGATGATGGAAAGTACCATGTTTCAGGTGAAGGTACAGTTGTGTTTCAGAGGGAGCATGGAGCTCCTATCACCTTGACTGATGTGAAGTATGTGCCTGGACTGAAGAAAAACTTGGTATCGATCACGATGTTGGAGGACAAAGGCTACGATGTTCTCTTCAATAAGGGAAAGGTTTTCCTTAGACACATCACCATGGGTCAGGTGAAACTGATTGATTCACAGGTACAAAACTTGTATGCTCTTGAGGTTCAAGATGCATGCAAAGCCTTGAGGAGCAAGGCAAATGTTAGAGACTTGGTGGTTGAGAGGGAGAGTACATTACCTCTCAACATGCAGCGCCAGAAGAAGTCTTAGACAATTGTGGAGGAGCCACAATTGGTGAAGCAGCTTCAGGAGGTTGTGGAGCAACCACAACTGGAGAAGTCGAGAGGAGACCGAGTGGAGGCATCCACTCATGCAGAGACCTCTAGTAGGAGGAAATTTCGAGCCAAGTGGGCATAGGGATCACATGCAGCCATACCTCCAAGTGTGAGGTGGGGCGATGTGAAGTGATAGTCCCATGAAGGCTGAAATAGGGGCAGGATCCTTGAGGTACCCAACCTCTTTGATTAGACCTTGCTACGGGAGCCCCAACGAGGAGTAGCAGGACTGGCTGAGTGGGTAGAGATAGATGCGGATTGAGCGATAGAGGGAGCTTCAGCATCAAAGGGTGTTTCTAGCCCAACAGGGAGGTCAGTTGGGGGATCAGTTACTTACTTCTCAATAACTGAGTTGCATTTGCAGTAATGGGCAGCACAATGCAACATGATGAGAGGAGGTGCAGTGCGGATACATGATGGGAGATAGAGCCAGCAGTAGCACGGATGCAACAGGAGGAATTAGTGGGATTAATGCAGTCAGAGATCAAAGTGACAGAGGCTAGAGCAGTCAGATACTGAAGAGCACAAAGGTGCAAAGTTTTCAGTCGACAGAGGCAATAATAGTTAGAGAATTTGATAACAGAGGCATCATTCTGATTCAGGTTGGATATTTTTTTGTTTATGGAGTTGCTAAAGCAACAACACTTGAGAGAAGTGTTGCATGCAGAACATTCCAAAGGTTTAGCATTGGGTTTGAGTTGAATGCCTTTCCTGTTGAGAGGGAGTGTTGAAAATAGCAACAAGAAATGCTAAAAATAGAAATGTCGTAAATAGCATTGCTATAGATAGCATTTCAGGTACCAGTGTTGAAAGTAGCAACAAGGAATGTCAAAAATAAGAATGCTAAAAATAACGTTGTTATAGATAACATTTCGGGATATGTTCCAATTTTAATTTGTCCTTGAATTAAAATTGAGAATTAAAATTCAGATTTAGTCTCACTAGCTGTTTGAAAAACAATTAATTAATTCATCTTGAGTTAATTAGTTGGAGAAAATAAAACATGATGCAACAGTTATCCCTTTGATTGAGGAAGTTATCCCTTAATTAAGGAGACAAGGATGAGCTATATTTGAGTTGTAATTAGTTAGCTCAGTTAATTGAGTTAAGTCCAGTTAAATTAGTTCCAAAAAGTTGGAGGAACTAATTGTGAGTTCAGTCAGTTAATGCATGCATGCATGCAACTAGTGTTCTCCAGATAACTGAATATTCTCTCATAAATAACTCATGCATGTCAGTTCAGAGAAAGACCCAGTTAAGATTAAAGATATGGACATTGTACTATCAGTTGGAGGAATTTTCCTATAAAGGAAACTCATCCATGCAAAAGGAATTAACTCCTCCAGGATTGGACAGTTATTTCAGAGGTCAGTGTTGTGTGTGAGGTGAGAATCACACAGGTTGCAGTTGGAGGACCCGGGAGAAATTATGCAAGGAAATAGGAGGCTTGGAGGATTGAAGGAAGGCTTATGTGTTATATATTCTGTCTATGAGCAGCAATGAGGGATTGCACTGAGAGCTGGATAGCTTGAGAGCTAAAGCTTTGTGTAATCCTGAGATATTTCCACTTGTATGATAATACAGATAGCGGGGTTTTTAGCTAAGGCTTTCCCCAGAGTATTCTTTTGTGTTTCTTGTGTGATTGAATCTTCTTCTTTGTTATATTTGTTCTGGTTGATCTTGCTCAAAACCAATTAAGCTTTCACAAGTTTGGTTGTAGAAGTAGATTAATTATTTTGCTTTAGTACATTGCATAATCAGTTTAATCTACAATGAGAATTTCTACATGGTATCAGAGCTAACTGATTTGTAGAAATTTCTACATGGTATCAGAGCTAGCTGGTTTTGTAGAAAAAATTCTACACCATTACCTTCCATAACTTCATGAATAACATGGGGTTAGTGGACATAGAAACAACAAATGGCATTTTTACATGGAATAATAAGAGGGGAGGGGCTTCTCAAGTCGCCTCCAAATTAGACAGATTCATAATCTTAGAGGACCTCTTTATCACAGGCCTAGATATTTCAACTTTAATCCTTCCCTTCGGAGGCTCAGACCACTGGCCTGTCCAGATGGAAGCTACTTTTATGAGTACACCAAGGAACAGACCTTTTAGGTTTGAAAATATCTGGCTCTCTCACCCTGATTTCACCAACAATATTGACAAATGGTGGATGGAAGATAGCTCTGTTCAAGGAACTAAAATGTTTGTGCTGCAACAGAGACTCAAACACATCAAATATAGGCTTAAAGATTGGAACAAACAAGAGTTTGGTAATATTTTTAAAGCCAAAAAAGAAGTTGAGCAGAAACTCTAGGAGATTAATCAGATCAACATCTCAGAGGGTTTTACCAAGGAATGGAAAACTCAGGTAGACTCTCTTCGGAATGAATGGGAATATTGATGCATGCAAGAGGAGATTTTTTGGAGATAGAAATCGAGAGTGCAGTGGATTAGAGAAGGAGAAAGAAACACAAAGTTTTTTCATAGATCAACCTTGGATCACAAATCTCACAACAGAATTTCCAAACTGAAAGACTCTCAAGGGAAAGAGCACGTCAACAGAGGATGAGCCTCTCGTCGACAGAGCTCGGTTCATTAACAAATTCACAAAGTTCATTCCTAAGCTTATAACCAGGGAAGACAACCACAATCTTAACCGTCCAGTGTCTGAAGAGGAGGTTAGTGAAGTTATCAATGAGATGCAAAATGGGAAAGCTCCTGGCTGTGATGGGTTCAATGTGGATTTCTTCAAAGCTTTCTAGAAAATAGTCAAACAAGATATCCTTGAAGTTGTGGAAGACTCTAGAAGATCCAAAACTGTTTTGAAAGCTCTTAATGCCTTGTTCATAGCTTTGATTCCAAAGCAGGAAAAAGCTATGACACCGGATAGATTCAGACCCATAGCCTTATGTAATGTGGTGTACAAAAATATTTCCAAAGTGATCGCTAACAGACTCAAGCCTCTTCGTCTTGCTCTAATTTCTGAGGAGCAAATTGGTTTTGTGGAAGGAAGACAGATTTTCAACAACATCATACAAGCTCACGAGGTAGTAGACTCTCTTAAGAGCAATAAGCAATCTGGTATGATCATGCAATTGGACCTAGTGAAAGCATATGATAAGCTAAGTTGGGCGTACATCAAGGAAGTGCTAAGAGCTTATAGTTTCGACCACAACTGGATAAGATGGGTTATGGCCCTTATATCCACAGCTAGTTTCTCCATTCTGCTTAATGGCTCACCCTTTAGAACCTTTATATCCTCTAGGGGTCTTAGACAAGGGGATCCGCTCTCCCCCTTCCTCTTTGTTCTCATGATGGAAGGACTAGGCAGAGCGATAAAAATGGCAAATGCTAAAGGAAGAATCCAAGGTCTGGAACTTACCTCGGTTGGGGTTGCCTCTACTCATCAACAATTTGTGGATGACACAATGTGCAGGAAATTTCTACGGTCAAGGAAGCCATAGCTTTCAAACAAATCATGAACGACTTTGCATTGGCTACTGGTACAGAGGTAAGCCTTGATAAATCAAAGTTTTTTTTTTCAATATTGACATTGCTATTTAGAGGAACCTCACCAGAATCCTTGGGTTTCAAAGGGCTCAGTTACCTTCCAAGTACCTTGGAATGCCTCTTACTGACAAACCTCTGTGTAAGGGAGTGTGGGAGCCAGTGACTAATAAACTTCAGGATAAAGTCAGGAAATGGACCTACAGATCTTTGAATTTGGCGGGGCGTCTTGTGCTTACAAGGGCTATCCTGCAGGCTATACCCATTTTCATGTTTTCAGCTCTTCCTGCTCCCAAAGGAGTTATACAACAAATCAGGAGTATTCAACAAGATTTTCTTTGGGGCAAAGGGGAAGAGAAAAATAAGTGGGCTTTGGTAGCTTGGGACAAGCTCTGAAAACCTAAGGCCCATGGTGGTTTGGGGCTTCATGACCCTAAAATCCTTAGCAGAGTTTCAGGAGCCAAACTTTGGTGGAGGTGGCCCAAGGAATCGGCAACCCCTTGGGCAAAGCTTTGGAAACAGAAATATGCAAATAATTGGCAGGAGAAGGATCATATCAGAATGTCAAGGCTCATCAAAGGCTCCCACATTTGGAACCTTTCTTGGGAGAATAGAGCCATTATCCAACAACATAGTTTCTGGGAGATCAGAGCTGGGAACCTTGCACGGTTTTGGGAGGATAACTGGTAGCAGGAACCAAATTTGTTTGGAGAAGAACTAACTGCTCTAAAAAATGACACTGACAACAAAGGTTTACTCATGGTAAGTGACTTCTGGGATCAGGTAAGGGACAATGGTAAATGGAGAATATGGAAGAATCTTGGTTACAGTGAAGAGAGTCCTTTGAAAGTCCAGGCGGATTCCCTTGCTCTTGACTTGGAGAAGAGGAAGATTTTAGTGTCTTCCTTGTCTGACCAACTGAGATGGTGTCGAAACACCGAAGGCACTTTTAACCTCAAAGAAGCTAAACGCATGACCCTAGGTTTTGATTATCCAAACCCTGACCAGGTTTGGAAGGACCTTTGGAGGAACCCGCAATGGATGAAAGTCAAGTTGTTTATGTGGTTGGTTCACCAAAAGAAAATTCTCACATGGGAGAATCTTCTTAAAAGGGGATTTGTTGGCCCATCCAAATGCCATCTATGTGGCTTACAGGAAGAAACAATGGAACATTTACTAACCCTTTGCCCCTTCACCTCTACCTTGTGGGATTGGGCGGCCTTAGTCTTCAGGAAAATTGACAGGGATAGACTCAACATCACCAACGTGTTGAAAAATTTGAGGAAAGAATTCTCAGGTAATGAAATCATTAACAAGGCTTGGACTCTGGTTCCAGGTTTTATTATCTGGGATGTTTGGAAAGAACGCAACGGCAGGATTTTCAAGAACAAAATAGGTTCGACCCAGAATATCATTGTTCAAATTCTACGACAGATCAAAGATACAGTAGTATCTGTTATATGGAAAATTCCGGAGGACCCCCCTTCAGCCCAGGAGGCTCGCATACTAAGGCAGTTAGGTCTCCATTCTCTGGTTCCCCTAGGCACTGTTAAGAGTGTGAGCAAAACAACTGTTGGTAAAGATATCTGGCAATCTCCTCCTCATGGTTTTTTGAAAATCAATATAAAGGGGGCCTCTAAGGGCAACCCAGGGATGGGTGGATTTGGAGGAGTCATAAGAGATGAGCAGGGGAGCATAAAGGATATTTTCCATGGTCATTTGGGGACTGCCACTAATAACATGGCGGAGCTCATGGCCTTAGAACAGTGCATGGAAATCCTGATTGAGTTAAATTTACACAATGCCATCATTGAAGCTGACTCATAATTGGTGATTAATGCGGCCAAGAAAATGTGTAATGGAATGACACCTGGAAAAGTGTCGAAACATTGGAGGCTCTCGCAAGTCTTTTAGCGTATTCATTCCCACTTGCGAACCCTGAGAACCGTCAGTTTTGTTCATGTACAAAGAAAAACCAATATGTTAGCTAATCGTCTCGCGAATGAAGGCGTGATATGCAAGGAAAGATATATCTGGTACGACTGGGATTCCATACCCTCTGGTAAACTAGGAAGATTATCATCGACAACCGGTCAAAGACATAGAGTACTTCCAGATCATGAATAATGAGCAGGAGGAAGACTAGTGGGAGTAGGAAAGAGCCGAAGTCTTGGAGCCTGGTTGAAGTGCCGCAGTAAATCCTAACCATCGATCCCACAGTCAATGCTTATGTCATAGTCAACTATGGGTGTTGAGGATGTGATAAACATCGTGCTAGTTGAAGGACCATAGGCCATAGGCTCTGAAGGCCTTCGATATCGAATGGATATTGGGTTTCAAAGTAATCGGAGGTTAAGCCGAAGAGCGGGCCCGAAATTTTTATAGACCAACGTTTTAATCTATATTGGCTCCGTAAAGTGGGTAAGTACCACGCAAGTTTCTGAAGCGATAACTTGAGGACCGTCAGATCAAATGGGTTTTGATCTACGGTGCAGGATCACCGTGCAACTTGGTTGATCGGATCGATTATCAATCATCCGATGAAAGGTAAGATCGACGATGGATCTCGATTGATCGGAGGATGTATCAACTGTCCGATTGAAAGAACGATCGACGATGGAGACGGAGGGTTAAGAATTAGCGAGATTGAGCGGTAAGAATTGAAAGAGAAGAATTGCAGAGAGATCAACAGTCTGAACACTTAGGAATATGGCCTAGGGGGCTTTGTGGTTATGTGTGTAAGGTTTTGGGTTCTGTAAACCCTGTTGTTTGTTGATCATCAACGGGTCTGTCTTTTGTTGGGCTTTACACTTGTAAAGACGTGCACAATATGTAATCTTTGTTTGGGTAATTGAAGGTTCCACTCTTACTTGACCAAAAAAAAATGATCAAAATTCTTAGAAATAAATTTGGTGAATTATTGTCAATTGGGTTTTATCTTGGGTGGTTGGGCGGAATGACTATTATCTTCTCCACTCAGGTTCAATTCTCTACTAGTGACATGATGAGTTATAATGCCTTTGTAAATATTGTTGTAATGGCTTCATGCCAATGAATATTGTTGCATTGGCTTCAAGCCTTGTGAACGCTTAAGTGAGTATACCTATGGGCTAGCTTAGTACCAATGACCTCACTCTAGCCCCTAGGCTAAGATGGAGGCATATTTTTTTCCTTATAAAAAATAAAAATAAAAATAAAAAGTTGACAAATTACTACAACAAATAACAAATCATGAGGAGAAAAAGAAGTCTACATGACTATGATTAGAGACCTTGAAAAAGGTATTTTTGTTTGCTTATGACTTACCAATTTACTCAATGGGTTTTCTTGTCACCTTTGAATTGCACTGTTCATTTAGGATAATAGTAAAAAATCCCTAATGACTAAATAAATTAGTTAAGATTCCCTAGCCTCATCACCATGCAAGGTGTTAGGATCTAGAGCAAAGCTTTATATGATGTTGCATCGCCCATTGTACTATACATTTATAACTTTGATACGAATATTATATGGGTTGGCTACTTCGCTTTTGTTGTTAAATTATTGGTCCAATCTTATGTTCTATCTCTTAACATGGTATCGAAACTCCTTTAGTTTTAAGGGTCTCATAACTCCATGGCAGTTTTCTATGAGATATTTCATATGAGTAGTTAATGGTGTTAAAATGCAAGTGCTTAATTCAACAAGAGTCCATGGTGATGGATGATCTTCTTGAAGTGTCAAAGCAAATCTAGTTTTGATGCAAAGTAGCATATGAAAAAGTGAGTTGGAATTGGTGGTTGTTCTCAACATGTCAAGCGTGATACACATAAGATCCATAAATTATTTTTCTTTTATCAAATTATAGCTTTGGATATCTGTTTGGGGTCTATCTTGTTAATGAGATCATATTTGATATACTTCCTGGTACATGATTTGAAATTGAATTAGAGTCTATGGTGACAAATGATGGCTCTTCTTGACATGTCAAAGAAAATCTAGCTTCAATATTAAAGTAATGTATGAAAGATAGGTTTGAAATTGTTGGTTATTCTCAACATGTCAAACATGATATGAATTCATAGTTGTATACATAAGATCTGGAAATTATTTTTATTTTTTATGAAATTGTTGCTTTAGATATTTATTTGGGATCTAATTTTTTAATGAGATCATCTCTAATCTACTTCTTGGGGCATGATTTTTTCTTTTGATTATTCTATAATTTACATGTATTGTCCTTCAAGATCTAAAGGATCATCTTAGTACTTGAAAATGGTATAGCCTATCAAACAGAAATATAGTTAGGTTTAATAACTTATTTTGAATCAACTGAGAAAACATATTTTTGGTCTTATCATATAATAAATTAACTAATACTAAAATCAACATGTATTGTCCTTCAAGATCTAAAGGACCATCTTAGTAATTGAAAATGGTACAACCTTATCAATAAAAAAATAAACTCAGGTTTAACATTTTTTTTTAATAAACATGGAATAAACTAAGAAAACATACTTTTGGCCTTATTATATAATAAAATGCCTAGTGATTCAAACTAAATGGCATGACATATCATATTCAATTGTCCAGATAGTGAGGAGCTACCCAAAACGTTTCAAGAACAAGCATTGGTTTTGAGATTTAACGGTGGGCAAGCCTTTTCCAGAATCGTGAAATATTCCTCAGTGATCTTTGCCCCCAAAATTTTAGGTCTATGATTTATATTTTATCTTTCAAATTATGTCCAAATTTGAGGCACTGAGATCTATGTTAATGTGTTTAAAAAATGTGGATAAGAGCTACTACAAAAATATGATGTATATATATTATTTTTTATTTTTCTTTTATCAAATGATTGCTTTGGATATCTATTTGCGGTCTAGCTTGTCAATGAGATCATATTTGATATACTTCGTGGTACATGTGAATTTGATTTGAAATTGAATGAGAGTCCATGGTGAGAGATGATGGCTCTTCTTGACATGTCAAAGAAAATCTATATTCAACGTTAAAGTAATGTATGCAAGATACGTTTGAAATTGTTGGTTATTCTCAACATGTCAAACACAATATGAACTCATAGTTGTACACATAAGATCTGGCAATTATTTTTATTTTTTATCAAATTGTTGCTTTATATATTTATTTGGGATCTAATTTGTTAATGAGATCATCTCTAATCTACTTCTTGGGACATGTGATTTTTTCTTTTGATTATTCTAGAATTTACATGTATTGTCCTTCAAGATCTAAAGGATCATCTTAGTACTTGAAAATGGTATAGCCTATCAAACAAAAATCTAGTTAGGTTTAACAACTTATTTTGAATCAACTGAGAAAACATATATTTGGCCTATCATATAATAAATGGCCTAATTATAAAATCAACATGTATTGTCCTTCAAGATCTAAAGGATCATCTTAGTGATTGAAAATGGTACAACCTTATTAATAAAAAATAAACTCAAATTTAACAATTTTTTTGAATAAACGTGGAATAAACTAAGAAAACATATTTTTGGCCTTATCATATAATAAAAGTCTAAGTGATTCAAACTAAATGGCATGACATATCGTATTCAATTGTCCAGACAGTGAGGAGCTACCCAAAATGTTCCAAGAACAAGCATTAGTTTTGAGATCTAACGGTGAGCAAGCCTTTTCCATAATCATGAAATATTCCTTAGTGATCTTTGCCCCAAAATTTTAGGTCTACGATTTACATTTTATCTTTCAAATTATGTCCAAATTTGAGGCACTGAGATCTATGTTACTGTGGTTAAAAAAATATGGATAAGAGCTACTACAAAAATATGATATATATAGATGACTTCTACATATTGAAAATTAAGGATCCCAAGTTGAAGAATAAATGCATATATGGTGGATTTGATATTTGTGCATTCCTCCTAATAGAATATTCCTCCTTTGAATATTAGAGGGACAAGCTTTGTGTGATCAATTAGGGCGTTGAGCCAATAATTTGTATCCCATATTTGTTTCTAATGATGATCGCGCCTACCCTATTTCCACTAGATATATTCTTTCAAACTCACACACCTACCTTCACTCGGTTAGTGTTGTGTCCCTTGTAACAACTAAATCGTTGGGAAACAATAACCTTCAAGCAATTTGCTAAAGGGTTGAATTCGATTGATCAAGTTCTAAAATGTATGGTTAAGCCAAGCACTAGAGATATGTGCAACACTCCAACCATATATTAGACGAGGAAGAAAATCAAGAATGTTTTGGGTCTCAATCTTTGCATCTCTTTATTTCTTAACCTTGTTGATTTTTCAAATACAATATAGACTAGCACTTACTTAAAAACACTAATAATTACTTCTAATGATCATATGTCTTCTTTCGACATTTACAACTTCTTCATCAAGCAATTATACTTAAAAAATTCAACCATACAAGAATAAGAGAAAGATAGATCACAATGCACAAAACCAACACAATGTTTACCTTGGGAAAACCCAGTTGGGGTAAAAAATCAACAATTCTTTCCTTAGAGAATCAATTCAACAAAAGATATCAAAGCCATAAATAACTAACCAAGATGATAGTCCAACAAATGCCAAGTTGACCCTCTACAAAGCTCCAAATCAGAAATTCCACAAGTTATCCACAAAGTGCTCTTGGTCAAGGTCTACTTCAGGTCTGAACTAGGGCTTGTTATTTGCCATAGGGAGCTTGCAATTCACCTCAAAAATGGTTTGCTACATGACTGTACTAGGGTTGAAATTTGGCCACTTTATGTGCCACAGGGAGCTCGTGCTACACCTTAAATATGGGTTATTATAAGACTGTAATGTTGAAAATTGGCAACTGAGGGATGAATTTCCCCATTGGAGAAGCCCAACAACTCCAAAAGAGACCCCTCTTCCAATTAAAAAAAGAAAATCAAATTTACACATGGAAAAATATTATTATTAATGTTGGTCCAAGTCAACATGATTTTGACAAGTCAGCGTAGAGAGATAAATTTGACCTCCTGACTCCCATATAATACAAGTTCATTGACCTAACTTGGAGACAATTTCATACATCACATAATTTATTTATTGGTTCTTACACTTCTGAAATTGCAGGCTCGATTTCACACATGTGAAGGAGAGAGAGAGGATCTCTATTGACCAACGTTGACTTTATGTTTTGGGAATTCTTTGACCAACATTGACTTGGGCTATTTTGACTTGGTTTGACTAAATTTTGATATGCTTTGGATGCCACATTGACTACGGTGTTGATTGAACATTTGGGCATGCGTTAACTAGTTTGATCACAAATATGAGCTATTGATTGTGGAATTTGATCGAATTGTTGAAAGGATTTTGGATTTGTTTTGACTGGCTTTGATTGAGGAACGAAGGCCACACTCTTTGTGGGTTGACCGAAAAAGAATTAGTACTATTGACCATTGACTTTGACTAGTTAGGGCTATCTTTGACTGTTGTTGATTATACATTTACAAGGTCGAAAATTGCATGTTGGCACTTTGACTATATATGACCTTATGCCTCATCATTGATTGGTTATTATATTATTGACTTGGATAGTCAAGACATTGACTTTGACTTGTTGACGGATGTATTATTTGTTAAACAATTGATTATCTAATAGAAGAATAATCTGGTTGGGTTTTCCCCCTTGTGGGGTTTTTCCTTGGTTTTTGATCTAAATATTTGTATCTAATTCATCTTGGTTGTATTCTATTGCGCATATTGTTTATTGTTCTATCTACAATTGCTTACTGTTATTGGGTGATTAAAAATAAATTGAAAAGTGAATGCTACTAAAAGAAGAAATTGTTTAAGTGATTGTTACAACATAGAACATTGTGAAAAATTAACATGGTATCAGAGCTGAGGTGAAGACAAGCCCAAGGAGACCAAATAAATCAACCCTTGAAGATATCTTACATGTTGTTAAAGGTAATTTGGACAAGTAAAGATTTCTACCTCATACTTCAAGGTCAAGGAGAAGTTGAATGACTCCTCAAACTTTATTGCTTGGAGGGCTAGGTTGGATTTGAATTTGGAAGAGAATTATGTTATGAAATATGTTAAAGGCAAGGTAGTTAAGCCACCAAAAAATGAAATTGCTACTGTCAAGTCAAATTACAAAAAGGGTGAGATCAAAGCCACATTATTGACTCTTTGAAATATCATTTGATCACATAAATATCCAAGATGAAGAAGTCCAATGAAATGTATGATAACTTGATTGGGTTGCATGAAGTCAATAACTTGGGAAATAACATCACTTTGAAGAATCAACTCAAGGACATCAATATGAACAAAGGTGAGACCATTCAAGCATACTTCATAAGGATATCTAAAGTCAAGGATCAACTTTTGTTTATTGGTGAAACTATATCTGATAGAGACCTGGCATTGGTCACACTTGGAGGCCTTCCTATGTATTGGGAAACATTTATCACAACTATTAGCAATAATGACAAGCTCCCCACATTCAATGAGATATTAGGCAAGTGCACTTAAGAGGAGTCCAGGATGATCTCTAGAGGAAGAATTTCAAAGCATGAAGAAGGAGAACCCGCTGCCTTTTCTACCCAAGCCAAGAAGAGGAAAGAAAGAGGAGGACCATCTAATTTACGAAAGCTTGATCCAGCATCTAAGAAATTCAATAGAAGATTTACAAGGGACTTAAAAAAAGTTCAATGCTACAATTGCCACAAGCATGGTCATTATGTCTGAGACTTTCCCAAAAATAGAAGTCCTCCAAGGTCCAATAACAACAACTGTGGCAACAACAACAGGTCTAACAATAAAAGAAGAAGAGAAACTCCTATTGCTCATGAAGAAAGTCATCATCCTCAAAAGAGATCAAGGAACCCAATGTATGATGATAATGTAGCTTAAATTAAATTTGAATACTTCTTATTTTTGCTCTTTCTAGTTCCTCTCCTCTGAATTCTTTTGATACCTAGTTAGTAGATAGTGGGGCCTATAGACACTTTGCTAGTTATCGTGAAGTCCTCTCAAACCTGGTTGAGAGGGAGTCCAATTTGAAGATTATTCTTGGAGATAATGCTACATATCCTATAAATGAGACTCGATCTGTTTCATTTCAATTGGATTTTGGTTATATTATACATCTACAAAATGTTTTGTATGTGTCAATATTGAAAAAGAATCTTGTTCTATATTTGTCTTGAAGGACAAATGAATCAAAGTTGCTTCCATAAATGGAAAGGTCCTTGCTTGGCCAAGGAAGTCTAGCTTGAAGAATGCCTTCACTACGGGGTAGGGAATTGAAGACCTTTATAAAGTCAATGGAAGACCAATCCAAGCATTGGTCCATGATAATACTCATCAATGTGAGTTGTGGCATCGAATATTTTCTTACCTTGACTACAAAGCTTTGCCTAATTTGAGAAATATGGTTCTTAGAATGCTTGAGATACGTCTAGATCAGGATGGAGTTTGTCACGAATGTGCAAGTGGAAAACATGTGAAGGGACCTTTTGCTTCTAGTATCAGCAGGACTAATGAACTATTTCAACTTATACATTATGATCTTTGTAGACCCATGCATGTGACCTCTCTTAGTGGCTATTTGTACTATATAACCTCTATGGATAATTTTTCCCACAAGATATGGATTTTATTCTTAAAGAAAAAGGACCAAGCATTTGACATGTTTAGGGACCTCAAGGCACTTGTGTAAAATGAAATTCAAAAGAAAATCAAAATTTTGAGGATTGAAAATGGAGGAGAATTCACTTCAAATGAATTCATTGACTTTTGCAAGGAAGTTAGAATTAAGAAAGAGACCATTATGGCTTTGTGACACTTTGCAGGATGTTGAGAGACATGTTGCCCTGAGAGGAACCTTCAGAGAGAGAAAGAAGGCATGGCGATGTAGCCATGACTAACATTATACAGGTTGAAC
The DNA here is from genome assembly GCA_031772625.1 of Pinus tabuliformis. NCBI lineage: Eukaryota > Viridiplantae > Streptophyta > Pinopsida > Pinales > Pinaceae > Pinus > Pinus tabuliformis. Next base: position 833,551,747 of record CM062810.1, read on the forward strand.
CGTGCACTTTTGAAAAAGTTGTGAAAGGACAAGTTTGAAAGGATACCATGGCTAAAGAATATGATTCCATAATGAAGAATGATGTATGGGAAACAGTTCTGAGACTAGAAGGTAATTCTATTGTGACTTCAAAGTGGATCTACAAAATTAAGCATGGTGTTGGTGGATGTGTTGAAAAGTACAAGGTAAGGTTCATAGCTAGAGGTTTCTCCTAGAAAGAGGGAGATGATTGTGATGAGATTTTTGCATCGGTATCCCGATATACTACCATCTGATCTATCATTTATTTTGTTTCTATCCAAGGATGGAAACTTCACTATATGGATGTAAAGACTACATTTCTACAATGCATTCTCAAGGAAGAGGTATACTTGGAGCAACCACGAAGCTTCGAGGCACATGACATGAAGACTCATGTGTGCGGGTTGAAGAAAGATTTTTATGTATTGAAGCAAGCCCCTAGGGCTTGGTATGTTTTCATTGTTCTTTATCTGATAAAGCTTAGATTTACTAGAAGAAATGTTGATCTAAACCTCTACTACAAAGTTGAAGAAGGTATGCCATTGATCCTGGTATCATATCTTGATGATTTATTCTTGATAGGTGGAAAGCCTCTTATTCTCTAGTGTAAGAGGGAGTTGGCATATAATTTTGAAATAAAATACCTTGGTTTGATGCACTACTTCCTGTGTTTAGAGGTGTGACAAAGACCTGGAGAGATTTCCCTTTCTCAAGGAAAATATGTTGTCAAGTTGTTGGAAAGATTTGGGATGGTGGAGTGCAAGTCTATGGCCACTCCAATGGAAATAAACTTCAAGAAACTTTGTGGTGAATTTGTTGGACTTGACTTGGAAAATCCTTTTGAGTACCAACAATTGATTAGGGCACTAATGTTCTTAGCGAAAACTAAAACAAACATATGTTTTGATGACAACACTCTGAGCCAATTTATGGTGGAGTCATTACATGCACATTGGGTTGTTGCTAAGCATGTGTTGAGATACCTGCATGGGACTATCAATCATGGATTGAAACACACTTCTGACGAGCTGAGACTTCATGGATATACTGATGTTGATTGGGCTGGTAGCATTGTTGACAGGAATAGCACATCTAGATGTTGTTTTAGCTTGGGGTTTGCCATGATATTTTGGATGAGTAGGAAGCAAAAATTTGTTGCCCTTAGCATGGCTGAGGTTGAGTACATTGATGCTAGCATGGATATCTATGAGGTAGTATGTTTGAGGAAACTATTTGGAGAGTTGTTTGAGTAGGTATTGGATATGATTGTGATATACAGTGACAATAAGAGTGGGATCAAACTTTCATAGAATCACTTGTTCCACCAAAATTCTAAGCACATTGAGATTAGATATCACTATATCCAAGATATGATGGAGTTGTAAGGATCTAACACATCCTGACTAATGAGTAGATAACTGGCATTCTTAACAAGCATTTTCCAAAAGGGAAGTTATTGGTCTTCATAGAGCAGCTTGGATTGGTGGATGTGACCCTTCTGAGAAGGGTTCACTGTTGATTGAGAACATTGAGTTATGTTCTTCCTCCTTGTATTTTGAATTCCATTAATTTGAGGGGGGGGGGGGGGGGGGGGGGGGGGGCAGATGGAGTCGAGGAGCTCCTGGGGTTGAGGATGCTCCTTATGAGCCATGGACAATAGGATGTGTTTGATCCTTACCATAAATGGTGATAGATATCTCCCCTATTTTCAAAGTAAGATGTGTCTGCTCCTTACCAGGAATGGTAAGTGGTATCTCCCCTACTATTGGGTATACTCTAGTATGAATCCTACCCCTAAGTCGGGCTTATTGGTATTTCCACCCATCTGGCCAATGGGTGAGGAGACTTGGGATGTGTTAGATCCTTACCACTTGTTGTAAGTGGTATCTCCCCTAAGTTATTGGATACATGTGTTCTACAACTTGATTCTTGAGGATCAAGGTGGGAAGATCAGTGAACAATAGGATGTGTTTAATCCTTACCAAAGATGGTAAGTGGTATCTCCCCTATTTTCATTGGATATAGGGATGGATATTGATCTCCCCTACGATGATTCTTCTTCTTTAGATTGAGACACCATTGTTTAGCAGATGAGTAGAGATGAGACGAGATGGGATACCCTATGTTGAGACATGTACATCTAAGATGAGACTTATGGTGCAGATGGAAATTCCTCCCTAGTTGAGTGGGAGTGTTGAAAATTGGCAATGAAGGGATGAATTTCCCCACTAGAGAAGCCTAGAAACCCCTGAAGGGACTCCTCTTCCACTTGGTAAAAATCAAATTTTCACATGGAAAAATATTATTATTAATGTTGGTCTAAGTCAAGATGATTTTGACAAATCGGCATAGAGAGAGAAATCTCACCTCCTAACTCCCATATAAATTCAAGTTCGTTGACCTCCCATTCCACACATCACATCATCCATTCATTGGTTCATACACTTATGAAATACACTTAGCGACATAGTGACCTACTCTTCCATAGTCATAGAATTTAAAAGGAAGCTTACCTTTGAACTTGGCAATTCCTACTTTAAGCTTCTTCACAAAATTATCTTTTTCTTCATCTAAAATAAAACATGTTTCCTTAGGCTCTTATTTGTCTTTCCCTTTGTTTGTGGCTTTGAATGTTGCTCCTCTAATACCTTACGTACCCCTCTTTCTCATCTCATAAGATGTTAAGTTCCCATGGAGCTATTCAATAGTGAGATTCTTCAAATCCTGCATTTCTTCAAGGCGAAAACTTTGGAATCGAACTGTTGGGTTAGAGATCTTAAAATATTTTCAACAACATTAGAAACCTTTATTTCGTCCCCAAGATTTTTCATTGAGTTAAAAATCTCGTCTACTTTAAGGAAAAACCTTGCAATACTTTCATCATCATGCATTTTAAGAGTCTCATACTGAATTCTATATATCTGAAGTTTAACACTTTTTACCTTAGCGTCACCTTCATATCTTTGGACAAGCTTATCCCATATTGCCTTTACGGTATTCAACTGTATGACTTTCACAAACTCAGATTCAACTAAACTTCCCAAGACAACATTGTCAACCTTTGAATTGATCTCATATTGTTTCTTCCCTACATCATCTTTGGGAATGGAGGTAGGGTATTGATATCCACCTTCGACAATTTCCCATACATCAAATCCTAGAGCCTACAAATATGCTCTCATTTTGACTTTCCAAAATACAAAGTTAGTTCCATTAAACAAAGGCAGCTTAATAGAAGATACTCCCTCTTTACTGCCCATATTGATGGATCTCCCTTTAAGCGATCAAGCATCTTCTGAGGAACCTTCTCTTATACCAGTTGTTAGGAAAAATATCGAGGGGGGAGGGGGGTGAATCAGTATTTTTAATTCACTTTAACTTTCAATTTCTTATTCAGAATTTTGTGCACTATTGTTCTTCATGCAACCAACGTATGTACGTGACTTTAGTGAATGCAATCAACGTATATCTAAATAACTTAATTTGTCATAACTTTCATCAGTGAGTTAACTTAACCATTGCATTATTGATTCATTAACCATTTCCTATGTAGACAAATAAATCAAAACACATAAGCCACACACATAGAACTCTAGGATTTTAAGTGGAAACCCAATGTGGGAGAAAACCACCATCGATGTTATCTTTGTCTTCTTTCTTATTCTATAAATAAATTCTTCATTACATTTTGTACTGGTGTTAACTCTTACCAGAATGCAGGCACCCAGCTGTAGCAAGCTACAACCTCCACCTGTTCTCCAGTACCCACTGGAAGGGAGCTACATCCCCTTGAATGCGTTTACCAACTCCTATCGGAAGGGAGCTCCTATCCTCTTTCTGAAGGTTGCAACCCTCAAGTCCTTGTGGACCACTTTTCATAATGTTTCAGATTAGATCCACCTGTCAAACTATCATCAAACAACCTGTCAGCCACCTTTCATCAAATTTTCATATTCAACCCACACCAATAATAAGCCCAAACCAATATCTAAACTGAAATACTAAAACACAAATCTGAATCACTGAATCTTTGTAAATCAACTGAATCATACAGAACCCAACCAAAACAAATGAACTTTAGAATATGTACGTGATTGTTCTTAAGAGAAGTTACGTATATATGTGATTCCTCTGCATATATCTGTATATAGATTTCAAATCACTGACTACTAAAAAGTTTGTCGAACTGAATCACTGTGTCAGTCACTAAATCACTGAAAAACTAAATCACAAATGATACATGAAAACCCAATCATCATAATTGATCAATATAACACTCCACAACTCAATCAACCCAAACAACACTACCAGATACAAATCATGCTTATCAAGAGATCATTGACAAAAAACAACAAATAGAACAGACATCATCAATAGTTATCATCACGCAGCACTGCAAACCCTGACCAGATTTGACTCATAATATGTACACAATTTTAATTAAGTATATCTATGTATATATGTGCTTATAATGTGGTAACCCATGTATAGGTCTCAACATACTGAAAAACACATCATAGATTATATATGTGATTACCCATAAATAGATCCATGTATGTACGTGACTATTCAGGAGAAATATTGCTTACATATTTGAAAATTTTCACTGCAAACACAATTCCCATTCCGTAAACCTCATTGTCCCATATTCATATTACAACATCATTATAACCATATATCTATCGTCATTAGCTACAAGTATAAACATATCAAACAAGTGTATTCATTAGTCTTTAATACACTTTCAGGTCTATTAGATTTGAGCCATCTCCTCGCTCCCTAGTGCACACCCATTTCAAATCAAATCACATATGAATAACGCACATTGATCTCCATCTCCTTATATAGCTTTTTCCTTACCCATTACCTTAGGTAAATCTTTTGGTAATGTCGTCAGTATATGTTGATGGGATCAAATGAACATTGTCGCTCCAATTACTATGGTCCAATACCGTGGTAATGACCCTTAGTATCCATATTTCCATGGTCCAGATTATGTACGTGACTTTTACTCACAAGAATTGTGTATATATGCGAACCTTCTTCACGAGAATCGTGTATACTTTCTCAAACTTCACTTTTGTCATCCATGTGTAACTAGATTTCCTTTCCTCTATCCATATCCTTTGTAGCATTTGTACCAATCTGCATTAGTTCCATAATCATCATATTATCATAATGTTGACATCTTTATGAAGCAAGTTGCCATCAAAGGACAACACAATAGCCATAATACCAACACTTGTAGTGATTATGTTAGTGATATTATGTCTAAGTTTCCATGGTTTTTGTGTTGGATATTTGTTGGCTATTTGCTAGTTATATGATGTATATTATCTATGGATCATGTCTTGATTTTTTTAGTTATTGAATGGTTGATGTATATATGCACTATTATGTGTTTTTGTAGCTATGTGGAGAGGGCATAGAACCTTCTTAGTGATCTTCAGATGAATATTAGACTCTTATGATCACATATGCATTCATGACCTGTAACTTACATGTTTTCCATCTGTTTTACAAAATTTATAGTGCCTTCTAGGCAGCCTAGGTCAAGTTCTTCCTTCAAGTTTGAATTATTAGCATTGTCATTATGAGAAGTACGATTCTAAAAAGTTATAGGAAATTCTAGGCAGTGGTTTGGAGACTAGCCTAGAAAAGTGGCTCAGATCTTGGGACTGCAAGTACATAACTAGAGATTTGGGGTCATAACCGCATGGAGCAAGGCTTGTGGGTGTGGTTGAAGGCTCACAACCACATGTAGACAGTGTCAAGGGTGTGATTATAGGTCTAGGTCATTGAAACAAGGTTCCAGCTAAGGGATTGACCACATGGGGTGTTTATTCAGCTCCTGGGTGATCTGTAGTCCCCGTAGGATGTCATTTTATGGTTAGTTTGTAAGCCCCACTTCCTTAACTAGAACTAGGAGTTCAAGTCAAGTAATAGTGACACTCATTTCATTCTAACCCTAGCGATCTTGTGAATTCGGGTAAGTGTGGGAAGGGGTGGCTACAGATTAGTATAAGATCGGGTTATGTTCTCTTTAGGTGATATCTAATACCACATATTGGTATCAGAGCGAGGTTGTAGCATTGTACCTCGGGGTATATGTGATTGTTATGTATGCATGTTCAATTATCTATGTGTTTATCAAGCATGCATGTTGGTTATTACTCGTGATGGTCATTATCACAGTTGTGCCATCATGTAGAGGTCGATGATGTTGGTATGTTGAGATGATTGACATGTTGATGTTACATATGTATATATATTTTGATAATATGGACTGGTTTGTGCAGACGAGATAGCCTCCCCCGAACTTCACTAAGGTATGTTTGATCATGTTAAAATTTGGTTATCTAACATGGTATGTTTGCAGGAAGAAGAAGATAAAAGATGAAAAGAAAGATGGTGGATTACAGTTCACGTGACTATCCTTATAGATCAATTGAGCAACAAGGAGATGAGTACTCTCCTAACATAGCAGATGCATTGAGAATTTTAAAGTCAGAGATCATAAGTTTTAAGGTGGATAATGACAGGATAATTTATTCATGGGAAAGACTTTCGAGAGCTCAAGAAAAGAAAGCAAAGTTCAATGCAGTGATCCTTTAGAGTTTATCATATTTGCAGAGATAGGGACAACCACAGGTCAATTATGGACATGGTGAAAGGACAAATGGGGCATATGATAGTTAGTCTCATGGAGGGCATAGGTCGGATTGGGATGACACAGTTAGAGGTGGTAAATGGATGGATACACCTAACATAAGAGGTAGTTATGGGTTCTATTTTAGTTCTAGATCAAAGAGAAAACATAGTCATCATCGTTATCATCCTTACATAAGGAGTGAGAAGCAATACTTATCGGATAAGTTCAAAAAATCCAAACCTCCTACCTTTGATGGAGAATTGAAGAAACTGTAAGATGCAGAAGCATGGTTGCTTGGGATGAATAATTTCTATGGGATGCATGATTATACAGATAATATGAAAGCCAAGATAGCTATTTTCAGTCTGAAGGGAAAAGCGGGCATTTGGTGGGAAGATGTGAAGCATGTAAGAGGCATCAGGATAGAGGATTCGAGTTGGAATGCGTTCAAAAGACTCTTCAGAAATAAGTACTTGTCAGAGAGATACTATGATGATGAGGCTAAAGAGTTCTACGAATTGAAGATGGGGTCTATGACAGATAAAGAGTACACTACTAGGTTTCTGGAATTGTTGAGGTATGTGCATTATCTTAAGGATGAGAAGACGGAGGTTTAAAGATTCGTTAGTGGATTGCCATTAGCATTTAAGGATCAAATTGAGTATGATGGGCCTCGAACATTGAAGGAATTCATTGGGAAGTTGAAACATTGTTATGAGCAGTATAAGTGTAAATCAAATCCTAAGAAGGGTTGGAAAGGTAATAAAAAGACTAAAGGAAAGTGGGATAAGAAGCGAGGAAGACCTCATCATGCAGGTAATAAGGATAATGCAACAATGTACACGAAATTCAATGCAGTTGACAGAGGACAAGGATTTTAATTTAAGGATCATAACATGGGTGATGGCAAGAGGCCTTTGAAGTGTTGGACTTGTGGCAAGGATCATCGCAAGAGATATTTTCCACAACATCAAGGTGGAAGACCTCATATCTACAATGCTCGGGAGGCACAGACAGTTGGGGATGTTGGACATAGTATTCCTCGGATTTATACAACATTGGATAATAGGCAGGCTGATCATTATGCATATATTATCGAGATGGAAGGTAAGCTTTGTGATTGAATTATTTCTATTTTAATTGAAAATGGATCTAACTATAGTTATATTAGTCTTGACATGGTGGATAAGTGTTTCTTGAATAAAGAAGTGCATGTAAAATCTTGGTTGGTGCAGTTGGTTATAGCGACCAAGAAAAGAGTTCGTCATTGGGTGAGATCTTGTGCATTTGAATTGAATGGTATGTCCACATCAACACATCTGAATGTCTTTCCATTTGGACCATACAGTATGCTTTTGGGCATGGATTAGTTGTACATTCACAGGACCAAGGTAGATTTCTATGATAAGGTTATTGAGTGTATGGATGATAATAGAGAGAATAGAATCTTGTAGGGTAAAAAGAAGCCTGGATCAGTGAGAATGGTTACATCCATGCAAGAAAAGAGTAGTAGCATGAAAGGGTGTGTATTGTTTAAAGTTCATGTTAAGGATGTTGAAGTCTTGAAGAGGCATTCAATTTTGTAATAGTTTCGGCATGTGTTTCGGGCAAAGATTTTAGAGTTACTTCCTCATAGGGAAGTGGAATTTCTATTGAATTGATGCCGGGAGCAACACCAACATCAAAGGCACCTTACATGATGAGCACTTCAGAGTTGGTGGAATTGAAGTTGTAGTTTAAGGAAATGCTTGATAAGGGATAAATTAGGCCAAACATGTTGCCTTAAGGTGCATCAGTATTGTTTGTGAAGAACAAGGATGGTACTCATAGGTTATGTATTGATTACAGGTAGTTGAACAACGTGACTATCAGGAACAAGTATCCTTTGTCACAGATTAATGACTTGTTTGATCAGTTAAAGGGAGCAATAGTGTTCTCGAATATTTACTTGAGATCAACATATCATCAGGTATGCATCAAAGAAGAGGACATCTATAAAACCACATTTTCATACCAGGTATGGCATTATGGGTTTGTGGTAGTTCCTTTTTGTCTTACTAATGCTCCAACTACTTTCATGTGTTTGATGAATGGTGTGTTGCATCCTTATTTATACAAGTTTGTGATAGTATTAATTGATGACATATTGATATATTCTAACAATGAGGAAGATCATGAAGAGAACCTAAAATTGGTGCTAAGATTGTTGAGAGAGAATTAATTGTATCCCAAGCTTAGTAAGTGCAGTTTAATTTAGACATAAGTTCATTACTTGAGACATGGTTTTTCCAAGCAAGGTATAGCAATGGACCCGAAAAATATCATAGCTATCATGGAGTGGGAAGCTCCTAGGAATGTGGATGAGGTCAAATCATTCATGGGATTAGTAGGTTAATACAAGTGGTTCATAAGGAACTTCTCACAGATTTCCTATCCTATTACAACAAAAAGGGAAGAAGATTGAATGGATTGAGTAGTGTGTAGCTAGTTTTAAGTAATTGAAGCATTTGCTTACAAATTCTCCATTTTTGAAGATCACATATCTCGACAAAGAGTTTGTGGTATGTATAGATGCTTGCAAGAGAGGACTTGATGGAGTCCTAATGCAACAAGGACAAGTAGTATGTTATGATTCAGGGAAGTTGAATGTGCACAAGTGCAACTATGTGACTCACAATCTTGAGTTGACAATTATCATTCATGCCTTGAAGATGTGGAGACATTATCTTCTTGGTAGGAGGTTCATCTTGATGAGTGATCATAGTGGGCTGAGGTACTTATTTTACCAACCTAATATGAATGTCAGGCAAGCTAGATGGTTGGCTACTCTAGGTGAGTTTTATTTCGAGATTAAATTCATTAAGGGAAAGGAGAACAGGGTTGCATATTCTATTAGTAGAAGAGTGCAGGTGAATCACATTGCAACAGTGAGTTCTTATGGGACAAACTTGTAGGAGCAGATATTGCAGGCAGGACAACATGATGACAAGTATCAACAATTGAGGCACATGTTACAACAACAGGGTGAAGGTGATAGGGATGAGGAGTATCATCTCACAATGGATGGCTTGGTCAGATTCAGGAAGAACCTTTATGTACCAGATGACAGTGAGCTCAAGAAGCTTTTCTTAAGGGAGTTTCATGTCAAGTCCTATCCAGGTCACCCGGGATATCAGAAGACATTGGTAGCAGTTAATAAGTTCTATCATTGGCCGAACTTGAAGGAAGAGGTGGTTGAGTTTGTTGCGAGATGTTTGGACTGCCAATGGGTAAAAGTAGAGTGCAAGCATTCAGGTGGTCTATTGTAGCTGGTTCCGATACCAGAGTGGAAGTGGGAGGTAATTTCCATGGACTTCATTACAAGTTTGTGGAGGATATCAAGAAAGCATCATTTCATCATGGTTGTGGTTGAAAGGTTAAGTAAGGTAGCTCACTTCATTGCAGTTAAGTCTAAGAATTCAACTAGTGAGGTAGATTAGATCTTCATTAGAGAGAGAGATGAGATTGCATGGTGCTCCCAAGAAGATTGCATCCGAAAGAGATGCCAAGTTCACTTCTAGGTTTTGGAAGGAGTTGTTTGTAGGTTTAGGGATAGAGTTGGCTTTCAGTACAACTTATTATCCGCAGACAAATGGACAGACATAGAGGGTTAACATATTCTTAAGGACGTGTTGAGGATGTACATTATGCATCAATAGAGGAAGTGGGAGGAGTATCTTCCACTGATAGAGTTTGCATATAATAACGGGTATCAAGAGTACTTGAAGATGAGTCCATTTAAGGCGCTTCATGGGTGGAGTTGTAATACTCCTATCAGCTAGAGTGATCTAGGGAATAGGGTGTTGATTGGTACTCCTATCAGCTAGAGTGATCTAGTGAATATGTTGTTTATTGGACCAAATATGTTGGTAGAGATGGAATAGGAAATGTAGGATATTAAGAGGAATTTAAAGGAAACACGGGACAATCATAAGAGTTATGCATATCAACACAAGGTATTTAAGGAGTTTCAGGATGGGGAGCATGTGTACTTTCACGTCAAGCCTAAGAGGATTTGCTTGAGGATTGGGTCATGTGCCAATCTAGCACCTCAGTATTACGGGCATTTTGAGATCCTTTAGAGGATTAGACTAGTGGTCCACCAACTTGCACTGCCTCCAACTAAGTGAAAGTCCATGATGTTTTCCATGTTTGATTTCTTAAGAAGTATGTCAAGGATGTTGATCATGTGATTGATCGGTTTGTATTACAAGTGGAACACGATGGAGAATTCCAACTAGAACCATAATGCATATTGTAGCGAAAATAACTCATGCTCCGAAATAGAGTAATCAAGTAGGTTAAAGTGAAATGGAAGAAATTTGGGCCCAATGAAGCTACATGGGAGATGGTTGATCAGATGCAACCTTTATATCCTTCATTATTTGTTGGTTCAAGCTAATGAGTTTTTGGTATATGTATATATGGATGTTGTTGTAGGTACCACAAGCTCTAATAGGCAGTATGATTGTCATGTTTGTCATGTTGGTCATTATTTGCAGTAGTTGTCATTGTAAATATTATATCGAGCTATGTTATAAAGCTCCATGGGTAGTATGTGTTGCTCCCAACGATTTTTTTTTCCATGGGTGACTTAGAACACCGAAGATAGTGTTCCTCCAAGGAGGAGGGGTTTGTAACAACCCCTAGTTGATTTTCTATGTAAATAAAATAAGACCAAGGTCATGGGACATGTATCCCAAGCTGAATTTTGGGCAAAACATAGTGATGGGTACCATTTGTGATTAATAAATGGCTATGGAAATTGGCAAAGGTATTGATAAAGGCAAAGTGGCAATAATTGGCATTTTATTTATAAAATAAAGGAAAATAGGAGAAAAGGAAGGTGAAGAGAAACATATTTGCATGCCAAGGAAATTAGAGGAAAATGAAGAAAATAGAGTCCTCAATGATAAAAAGGCTTATGAGGACCAGTTCACAGCTTCTTCCAGTTCATTTTTGGAGCTCTCGTTTCATTCTCTCATTCTCTCATACTCTTGCACACTTAGAGAAATCTTGGAGCATTCTTGTAACACTTGAGCATTCACTTGGATTGGAGAAAGAAGGAAAGGAAAGCAGGAAAGTGCAAGGGAACAGTTTGATCAACAACTACAACTGGATTTCTTTGCAGGTAACAAGTTGCATACGTGATTTCCTTGTTGATTTATGGATGCATGATAGATGCATGTGTTTTTTCTGGTTATGTGTTGTCATTGGCATGGATATTTTTCCTAGTTTGATAGTGGTTTTAGCCTTGCCTTTCAATTTCCTGGATAACCATGGTGTTGTGGATTTTTCCACTTGATTGTTTGTTTGTTTGTTTGTTTTGTTTGTTTTGTTTGTTTTGTTTGTTTTGTTTTTGTTTTTGTTTTCTTTGTTTTTGTTTTTTGTTTTTTGTTTTTTGTTTTTTGTTTTTTTGTTTTTTTCAACTAATGCTCATGTTCCTTATAGCTATGGGTTGGAACAAATGCTCTGGAAGCCCTGGAACAACTTGGGTTGAGTTACTATTCCTAGAGCGTAGGTTGGGACAAACGCTCTGGATCCCTTGGTGGGATGAGCTACTAGTCCTTGGAGTTAGGTTGGATAAATGCTCCAGAGCCGTGGAAGGTTGTGGGTTGAGATACTAGTTCCTAGATGTTGAAAATTGGCAACAAGAAATTGATAAAATAGAAGTGCTAAAAGTAGAAGCTTGGGCATTAGTGCTAGACTGGGCAACAGGGAATGAAAAATGGAAGTGTTAAAAATAGAAGTTCTATTTTTAGCAGTTCAAGTTGGATTCCTATTTTTAGACAGTCCCTGGTTTAAAATAGGAAGTAAAATTCGAATTTGGTCTTACCAACGGTTTGAATATTAATTAATTAATTCTCCATGAGTTAATTAGTTAAGGAAAAGCAAACTTGAAGTCTTTGTGAGAACATGCAATTATTTCTCCACTAATTGGGGAATGTGTCCTTGATTTGCTCCACTGATTGAGGAATTAAGGATGAGTTCTATATTGAGAGGATCAGTTGACTTAGTTTAACTTAGTCAAGTTCAGTTAGATTAATTTAACAAGTTGTTAAATTAATGAGATACGGTTTGTTGATGCTTGCATGCATGTGACAACTGTTATTTTCAGATAACTATGTATTCACTCATGGATAACTGATGCATGTCAGTTTTGTTAGAGACCCAGTTGAGATCAGATGAGGGACAATGTACTATCAGTTGGATGAATATTTTTCCTATAAAGGAAGCTCATCCATGATGATGATTTATCTCCTTCAAGTTTGTGCAGTTAGATCAGAGGTTAGTGAGTGTGTGAAGAGGCCAATTCACACAGGTGGCAGCACTGGACCTCAAGGTGAGGGATTGTACTGAGAGCTGGATAGCTTTCGAGCTAAGGCTTTGTGTAATCCGGACTAGATTTCCACTTGATTGATAATACAGTGTTGGGGTTTTATGTTGGTGCTTTCCCTAGTGATATATTCTGTGTTATGTGTGATTGATTCCTTCTTATCAGTTATATGTGTTCATGCTTGATGTTGTTCATGTTCAATTAAGCTTCCACAAAGTTTATGGTAGATGTAGATCTAGTATTATGCTTTAGTACATTGCATATATCAGTTTGATCTGCAGGTGAAATTTCTACATGATATCAGTGAGCTAGCTGATTTGTAGAGAAAATTCTACATGGTATCAGAGCAGAGGTGATCAAGGAGAGAACAATATACTGAGAGGAGATTTCAAAGTTTTGAGTTTTGGGCCAAGAGTTTGCAGAGCAGATCTGAAAATTTCTATACAAATTTTTCAGAAATAAATAGCAGATTTGGATTCCTTGTGGAAAAATACCCAAAAAAAAAATCGACCTAATCGGAGTTCGAATGAGGGAGATATTGCTGATTTAAAATCAACTCTTTTTCTAGAAAATTTCGTGACGACGGGAAAGTGGAAATAGATTGGTGTGCTAGCTAAGAACCTATATGCACTTGAGGTACAAGATGCATGCAAAGCCTTGAGGAGCAAGGAAAAGGTTAGAGACTTGGTGGTTGAGAGGGAGAGTATATTACCTCTCAACATGCAGTGCCAGAAGAAGTCTCAGACAATTGTGGAGGAGCCACGATTAGTGCAGCAGCTTCAGGAGGTTGTGGAGCAGCCATAACAGGGGAAGCTGAGAGGAGATCGAGTAGAGACATCTACTCATGCAAAGACCTCCAGCAGGGGGGAACTTCGAGCCAGGTGGGCAAAGGGATCACATGCAGCCATACCTCCAGGTAGGAGGTGGGGCGATGTGGAGTGATTGTCCCATGGAGGAGGGGCAGGATCCTTGAGGTACCCAACCTCTTGGATGAGACCTTGCTATGGGAGCCCCGATGTGGAGTAGCAGGAATTGACTGATTGGGTAGAGACAGATGCGGATGGAGCGGCAGAGAGAGCTACAGTGCAGGGAATCCCAGGACAGCACAGAGCATGCAGGCTGCAGCAATGCAAGAGGCACAAGTGTGTTGCACTATGCAGGGTAGTACAGAGAAGGGTGCAACTGTGTGAAATGCATGGAGATGTTGCAGTAGCGCAGAGGCCATAGAGGGAGCACTTGTCAGTAGCAGGTAGAGCTTCAGCATCAAAGTATGTTTCTAGCCCAACAGAGTGGTCAGTTGGGAGTTTTTTTTGTTCCGAGAGTTGCTGGAGCAACCACACTTGGAAGATGTGTTGCATGCAGAACATTCCAGAGGTACTGGATCGGGTTCGAGAGGAAGCCTTTCTGGTTGAGAGGGAGTGTTGAAAATTGGCAACAAGAAATTGCTAAAAATAGAAGTGCTAAAAATAGCATTGCCAAAAATAGCACTGCTAAAACTAGCAGTTTGGGCATCAGTGCTAGATTGGGTAACAGGGAATGAAAAATGGAAGTGCTAAAAATAGAAGTTCTATTTTTAGTAGTTCAAGTTGGATTCCTATTTTTAGACAGTCCCTGATCTAAAATAGGAAGTAAAATTCAAATTTTGTCTTACCAACAGTTTGAATATTAATTAATTAATTCTCCATGAGTTAATTAGTTAGGAAAAGTAAACTTGATGTCTTTGTGAGAACATGCAATTATTTCTCCACTAATTAGGGAATGTGTCCTTGATTTGCTCCACTGATTGAGGAATTAAGGATGAGTTCTATATTGAGAGGATCAGTTGACTTAGTTTAACTTAGTCAATTTCAGTTAGATTAATTTAACAAGTCGTTAAATTAATGAGATACAGTTTGTTGATGCTTGCATGCATGTGACAACTATTATTTCCAGATAACTGTGTATTCACTCATGGATAACTAATGCATGTTGGTTCTGTCAGAGACCCAGTTGAGATCAGATGAGGGATAGTGTACTATCAGTTGGATGAATATTTTTCCTATAATGGAAGCTTGTCCATGATGAGGATTTATCTCCTTCAAGTTTGTGTAGTTAGATTAGAGGTTAGTGAGTGTGTGAAGAGGCCAATTCACACAGGTGGTAGCACTAGACTTCAAGGAAACTGCACAAGGAAATAGGAGTTATGCTAGGAGTTATTATTCTATCGTGATTCATGTATACTTTTATTTCCATAAGCTTCATGGAAATAAAAGTATACATGAATCACGATAGAATAATAACTACTAGTGCTAGACTTCAAGGAAATAAAAGTATACATGAAACACGATAGAATAATAACTCTTATTAATATATGAAGCACTAGACTGTGTAATCCAGACTAGATTGCCACTTGGTTGATAATACAGTGTTGGGGTTTTATGCTAGTGCTTTCCCCAATGATATATTCTGTGTTATCTCTGATTGATTCCTTCTTATCAGTTATATGTGTTCATGATTGATGTTGCTCATGCTCAATTAAGCTTCCACAAAGTTTATGGTAGATGTAGATCTAGTATTATGCTTTAGTACATTGCATATATCAGTTTGATCTGCAGGTGAAATTTCTACATGATATCAGTGAGCTAGCTGATTTGTAGAGAAAATTCCACACCAGAGCCCTAGACAACTTGGGTAGAGACTGATATGGTTGATGTTAGCGATTTCTGGACCATAGAGGTGGAATCATTATGGATGAAGGTTGAGGTGGTTTGGCCTCTGGAAGCCCTCATTTGGTTTTATCTTGGTTTATTCCATGAGATCCCACATTCATGCTTGGAATATGGAGAGGGGGTGATTGGCTGAAAGAGAGATTTGGTTCATCCCAATCTATGTTCAGGTTGTACGCGGAAGTCCCTGACTTGGTTGGTATTTCCATATATTAATAAGAGTTATTATTCTATCGTGATTCATGTATACTTTTAGTGATTATGTTTGTGTTATTATGGCTGAGTTGCCATGGTTTCTATGTTGGATATTTTCTTGTTATTTGTTGGTGACATGTTGTATGTTATCTATGGCTCATGTCAATATTTGTTTAGTTATCAAATGATTGATGGATATATGGACTAATAAGTGTTGTTGCAAGTATGTGGAGAGGGAATAGAGTGTTCTTGGTGATCTTCAGATGAATCTCAAACTCTTATGATCATATATGCATTCATGTCTTGTAGCTTACATTTTTTCCATGTGTTTGACAAAATGTCTAATGTGTTATAGGCAATATAGGTTATGTTCTACCTCTAATTTGGAATGATTAACATTGTTGTTATGAGAAATATGATTCTAGAAAGTTACAAGAATTTATGGACAGTGGTCTAGAGACTAGCCTAGAAATGTGACTAAGATCCTGGAACCACAGGCACAAACTGGAGATATGGGGTCATAACCACATGGAGCAAGGCTTGTGGGTGCAGTTGGAGCCTCACATCCACATGTAGGTAGTGTCAAGAGTGTGGATATAAGTCTAGGTCATTGAAAAAAGGTTACAACTCAAGGATTGACCACCTGCTGTTTTTCTTCAACTCTTGGGTGATTTGTAGTCCCTATAGGATGTCAAATTATGGTCATTTTGTAGGCCCCACTTCCTTAATTGGAACTAGGAGTTCGGGCTAAGTCATAGTGACACTCATCTCATGTGTACCTTGGAGATCTTGTGAATTTGGGTAAATGTGGGAAGGGGTGGTTACATAGGGGGAATGTGCCCATCAAAGTGGATTCTTTGAACATTCATACCCCAATACTCTCAGCAAGAGTGGTGGAATCGCCTACAAAGGGGACATACTAACTATTGTGAAATAAAAAATTAGGCTTGCAAAAGTCCAATTAGTCAATGGTGATTATCTCACCCTCAGGGGAGAATACCATGATGTGAAAGATTGAAGACACAACTATAGTCATAGCATAAAACCAACTTCGGCCAAGGAGGTTATAATCAAGTAGTGCATTGATGAACTCAACCTCAGATCATTTTTCTCCCTAACTATATAGGTAAAATGGAAATACGACTAGAGGCTACAAGGTATGTTAATCAAAAGCCTTTGATGTTGATCTAGGTGGAGACAATGTTGGGGAACCAAGAGCTTTCCAACATTTCGATGACATAATGCAAATTGATATCCCCTCATAAAAAATTGTCAAATGAATATGTTCTCCAAAAATGTTTACCATTATTTGGAATGCGAGATGATGTGGAAGATGGGGTTTCCAAAAAGTAGGATCGAAGCTCATGATATTTGAGTTTCATGAATCCACCCCACTGATGGTGGATAACATTTCCTTGCATTTCATTTGGAAACTTTGCAAAACTTCTAGCGCAGACGTAGCAACCGGAGCTTGGGCCAGATCCTTGACAATATTGTAGTTCTGAGTCACACCTTCGCATTAGGATTATGCGTAGTCTTTTGAATTGAACCCTTAGGTGGGCATGAAAAAGTGGTCAACGATGCCTTATTAAAATGGATTTGACCATCAGGTAGAGGTTGGGTCACGAGATCTGAGGTAGAAGTTCCACTCTCAAGCTTCTCACAATTATGTGCTCTAGTCATTGCAATTATAGTTAAATATCAACAAAGATATGTTATATAGAAGATGATTCATTAGAAGAAGTGTTTCCCCCACTGCTCCGTTGCTGAGGTGGTGGAGGGTTAGCAACCATGTGTGGTTGTTGAGATAGAAGAGGATTCGTCAAAACAATTGGTTGATGAATAGATTACTGCGATAAATACTAATTAATCTCATCCATCTAGGTGCACTCATGGGTAAGATAATCATCCCCACAAATATTTCAAGGAAAATGATTCTTCTTCTTCTTCTCCTTGGCACAAGTCCCAATGTTTTCATGGGTTTATGATTCCCCTTGTTCCTTAGTGAAATTTTAGGCTTATTCCTTTTCTTCTTACCTCTTGGTTACCGAGGATTCTTATTCAAGGTGGACTAAATATAATTGACCTCAAAGGAAGGAACAAGGACACGAGGAGTTTGAGTAGTAGGTTTTCTAGCTGGGGCACTAGAATATATGTTCATTTGAACCATCTGAGAGGCTAGTTCGCCTTTGTTTCTAGAAGATACAAATCCCATGACTCCATCATCACAGGTCTCAATTTTTTGATTTGAAGGATCAATGGATGATCAAGGGGCATTTGGAATACAATAATATGAGTTTCCCACTTGACAACAGATCAAGTCGAGGTTGTGGGCATGTAAGATTATCTTGCTCCTTAATTTAGACCCCACCCTTTGCGACATATTTGGTAATTTGAGGCAATAAAGACAATAAACCACTCGCATAACAACTCATTAGGAAAATTGGTTTAGAGTAAGGTTCATCTCCTCCTCCACTCATGAATATGGTCAGAAATGTGTGTGAATTTATCTTGGATAAAGCTAGTAAGAATATTTGTACGAACCTCATATCTAATAGGAAATTGATAATGATTAATAAAAATTTGTGTTAGAGATAAGAAAGTATCACAAGTAGTAGAATCTAAATCAATATACCATTTGGTAGCACCATTGGTGAGAGTGTGTTGCAAAAGACACAACCTAATGCTATCGTCCATAAATGAGTTGGAGGAACACCACAAATTATAAGTAGTGATATGGGTTGCAGAGTATTCTCCAGGTTTACCATCAAATTTGGTATGTCTACTAGGAGTTTATGCGGAAAAATTGGCCATGCATGATTATAGCTTATAGGGTTATTCATCAACTTAGAAATATCAAGAAAATATAGTGTTCCCAAGAAAGGAGATGTGACGATGCTTGGGAGGGTTTAAATGCCCCTTGTGACACAAGTGGGGGAGGTTTTCCCCCGTAGTGTTGTTTTCAGTATTAAGGCTACTCATGGAAGTGATTTGGCTAGAGGTGTTAGCTCCAAAACCCATGTAAAATTGTGGTTGGTTAATGCCCCCAGGGTAAGTGGCCCCAGTTGAAAAAGTATTTCCAAGAGGTTGTTAACCTCCTGGGCCATAGGTGGATCTGAAAGGGTTATTGAAAGGATTACGGTCCCACATATTATACATGTAAAAAATGTTTGTGCCCCTAAAGGCATTCCATGGATTAGATGTGTGACCGTGGAACGTAGATCCTCCAAGTAGTTGACTCCCAAAAGGATTCGTGGACCCACTGGAAAAAAACATACCTTTAGTGTTGCTTGAGGATGACATTGATACACTGCAAGGATTCCAACCATATGGAAACCTATTATTGCATATTGTCATACTTCCTACTGAGATACCAGAACCTATCATAAGGCTCGTGAAACCAGATCCGAAAGATAAGTTAAACCCTCCAATATTGGACATAGGGATATTAAATGTAATGGAATTAGAACCTCCACTTAATGTGAATGGGTATTTAAAAGTTGTTGATGTAGAAGCACTTGTACTGGATGTGCCAAGTGGCAGAATTCCATGAAGATTTTGCCAAAATGAGGAGAAATAATAATTAAAGGATGTTGTGTGGAATGGATTTATGGTCAAAGGGATAAATGTAGGTGTGACATGTGGAATACTATCAGTCACTACAGGTGTGGAAACAATGGGTTTCGATGTAGAGGTAGTAGCGTTATCCATGAAAACTTTAGGTAAAGGACTAGGAAAATATCCAACAAGTCAACACTCCCAGTTGATGAGACGGGTTCAAAGGTATGGTGATGAGGTGGTAGATCGTGGTCAACCACTCGATGAACAAATGGTTCAGGCATTTCTGTATTACCTAAAGTAACTTGAGACAAGGTTGTACCTATGGTGGAGTTAGGTATATTCCTACAGGGAGGTGAACCCACCTCACAGCAAGCAAGGGCCACAAGTCTATAAGAGTGACGCAAACTAAAATCCACCACAGTGGAAGCCAAAGGTGACACAAGCATGAAGAAAGAAAAATCCTAAGGCCACTAGATACAATAGGAAAAACAACACACACTAAAAATATCCTATAGCAACAAACCAAATAAACCCGAGCAGAAATGGATCCTCCCAATGTTGGAGCCCTTTTAATCAATGAGCGGATAAATGGTGAGGAAATGGTTAGGATAGTTATAAGAGATACCTACTTAACAACTCTTATGCCTAAGACCAAGTGCTCGCACACAAATATCTACAGTGGAGCACCCCCTTAGGAGAATCGAGTGAGTCCGGATTAAATCTACAACAAGGATTGGCCCCCTCGTCATCACCTGTGATAGTCTCCTAAGAAAGGCCACTAGGGTAACCGCCAACAATAACACATCTTGGGGGGACATATGTCAGCATGAACTACACACACAGGCAGGGTATCGAGCCCGAAGCCTCCCAAAAGAAACCCTTACAAGTATGATGTAGTTTATGAATATAACCACCATTAGTTCCAAGCAAAGTGGGGAGATCACCCTATAGGTCCCAATGCATCCTAATGCTAAGCTCTTGTGTGAGAAGGGCTTCCCAAACTGTGTCAGTGAAATTGAATTTACGCTCCCTATCTCAAAATTCTATGTTTGTTTCCTAGTCTTGAGGAAGTTAAATTTTCTTCCCTATCCCAAGACCTTAACTTATCTAATGTTGGTGTGCTACCACGAAAAGAGAAAAATGTCGAATTAATTTTATTAATGCATGCTATTTTTAAAGGTTTTTGTTAAGTTATAAATAATGGATGAAACTTTTATGGTGTTGTGACTCATTCGATCTAGAGAAACCATGGAAGTATATGCAATGTAAAAAAAATTGATTTCTATGAATTCTACCTAAAACAAGGAAGATATGTTTTTCTTTTATATGCAACCATGCACATCGTCTTCACTTCTCTTTCATTCAACTCTTTGATCTATCATTCAAATTAGAAAAATCAACTACAACAATGCAATATAATAGAAGGAAACAAGTAAAAATCTACTCAAAACCAAAAACCCTAAATCTACCAACAAGAATGCACTAAGATATGAAAAAATAATTCAATCAAACAACAAGCTTACATGTAGAAAAATAGTACATGGCTATCAGTACAATGATTCCAGAGAGGTATCTAGACACTAATGTTTCTGATAAGAATCAAAACCCAAGAGGCAGGTTTAAACCATAATCAGATAACCAAATCTACAAGATTGCATGTAAATTCAACAAAAAGAACAATGACCAGACTCCAAAACTAGAGATTCAAGTACAGACCCCTACAGGGCTTACAAAGATGTAAAAATCCCTTGGAATTTCTGAGTTAATCCCTTTAATATCTCAAAAGATTCCCTTCAACGCTCTATCATAGAAGAAGTTCTTAAACAAAGAGGCTAACAACGCTCTTCCACAGAACAAACTCTGAAACAAATGGCCTTCAACAACATGGTTAACACTAGAGGAAAGAAACAGAAAGGGATAAAGAAAATCTAGAGCCTTTTGGCCTATGGGTTTTGAATATAAGGTTTTAGGAAGACTATGGACCACTATAAAACACCAAAGGACTAGAAAATCCCCAAGAAAAATGAGTTGCATTAGGTGAAAAAATTACACCCACCAAGATCTCCCCAGTATGGTCACCAGTTATGTTTAAGAGTAAATTTCACCTATAGTAGAAGGCTAGTTTAAGCCCAATAGACTTGCCCATAGTCTGCCAAGACAATGTGTGTGTATAATGATTAAGCAAAGAAAGAAACTACCAAGCATGCATAAGAATCTATAAGGAAATTGAAATAATTACCATGGTTTCATGAGAATCCAATCTTTGTTGATAAGTCCAGCTTTAGGAAGATATCCTCAAAATATCAGCTCTAGATTCTCTCTTGAAACCTACACACAATCTTCAATAAGAACTCCTATTTCCTGCAACCACAAATATTAGTTCTTATCAAAGCCAAATTACTCATGCAACATGAAATAAAGAAATGTGAACATAATTGGGGAAAGCTTTCAATATTTTGCATTACTATTAGAATGAAGTATATGGTTGAGAAATTTTGTAGATCATGTTTGGATCACTTCCTTAGCCTCTATGCTCACTAGATGTAGAACATGCTAGCATAAGTTTATCGCAAAAATTCTCTCAAGATTTCAACATACAATCATTTATCCTCCTTTATGGCTAGTGGAGAGCTTTATATATATAGATTTCCTTGCTGATTATCCACATTAAACATAGCCACATTCTTGATCGTATCATAGTTTATGATTAAATATGACCAAATAAACCATGACCTTATCAAACTTGACCAAATCAAGCCAATTCTTCTAGAACTTGCACTTTATTTCATAATTGTTTTGGAGAGAGGGCATTGTTGGCTAATATCTTGAGCTTAACACTAGCAAAGGACATTGATAGGCCTTCTATTTCATAACCAAAATTGCATAAGAGCATTGAACCCTCAAAAGACCAATTTTTTGGATGTTCCACTGATCACAAGTTAACCCTTTGACTTGGAAAGGGTTGTTTCTTTCTCTTAGACCCTAAGGGTGTATTTTTGAGCTATAACACTCCTCTCACATCAAAATGGAATAGAAACACAAAGGAAGATTGTTAATCCAAATTTGTGACTAGCTTTCAACAAAAAACCCTAAATAAAAATGATATCATTAGCACTCTTAATATTTCTTAAATATGCGTTTAAATTATTGTTATAGCTTAAATCCCAAAGTGTTCACCTTTCAAGGGAAAAGGCTACCTCGCATGAATATGTATGGGGCATGGGTCACCCATACTCTCCACTTGCTTCAAGTGACTATAGGTGTGGTTAACCTATGTGATAATGATGCCTCCTCGAAGTTATTTGGGGCCATGGATGCATTCACCTATATATGTGTTTATTTGAAAATTATGGAGGGTCAAGTTTAGTAATGCATCTTGGTAACAAATAAAAAAAGCGTGTGATGGCTAGTTTGTGGTCTCATTCCTAAAAGCTTGTAACTTCTAGCTAAGGTAAGGCCCATTCGGTGGGTTTTGGGAAATCATTTACTTAGATTCCATTTGTTCTTTTGTCTCTCTCTCATGGATTTAAGTGGAATGACTGGATTTGTTTTATCTTATATATATATGTTTATAATCCTAGTTTTGGGCAAAAGACAATCTAGTTTCAATCTATGTATTATTTGGTTTCAATATGCAAATAATCACTGCCCTAGTTTTCTTTGTGGTGAGTTGTGTTCATTAGACATGGTAGAGATGGATAGGGCGAATGCCAAGGAAGTGTGCTAGGTCCTAAATATATAAGAAGAGACAAATATTGCAAATAACAAAGGCCTATCACTCATTACTACTAAGTTGGTAGAGATGGAACAAGCCATTATAGCTCATAATGCATATGTGATTAGCCTATTGCATATGCAAAATTAGAGGACTAACTCCTTAGAAGCAGAATGCAGTCATCTTTGAGATATTTTCCTTGCTTAATGTCTAGATAATTTGTCACTAGCCTCTAATAACTTGGTTTCAGGGCGGATCAGAACTTTCTTGGTTGCTAAATATTGTTTCTCTACGACATACATTTGGCTCTACGGCTTGGCGAACAGGATGGCTAGGGTATCAGAACTCCGCAGCGCCGCCGACACACTGTGGATCAGCGAAGGGGCTGTGATAGCAGGAAGCTCCCGCAACAAATCATGCGCTGGATTAACCGAATCGCATACACTGTCAAGGATCTGGCCTCGCAGCGGCCCAGACAACAAATCCCCTGCGACTGATCGGTCCCCGGTGGCAGATCGATCTTCACACAGGTCATGGACGAGCTCTTTTTACCTATTTCAGGGTCTGTCTCACTGTGCACCGTTTGCTTTCTTTGTAACAGGACATGGTATGGGTGATGCAGCCCACTAGCGACCAGATCTGCAAACAACAACACATTACTACCTTGAATCTGTGCTTTTTACCGTGCTTAAGGGCAAGAAAGAAGCGATCTGGCCGGAAATGGTTATGCGAATAGGAGCCAAACAGAATGTTACGCCCTTACTTCCCATTGGAATAATGAGGGATGACCCAAATCTGATATCTGAGATCTATACGGCGAATGATCAACAGAAGGGACAACTGCGAGCAACTGGGCATGTATCAAATAGATCTTATGCTATTATTATTGAATGGCCTGGACCCGCAGAAGCACACTCTGGAACCATTACGGCTGCACCTGAAAAATTGCTGACAGGAGGTGGAATGCCCTCTTATGCAGCGGGAAGACATATAAACCCTAGAACCACCATCGAACCGCCAGATCTGGAGATCAATCTAGTAAATCGGGGCTTGGATAAGGTTGATCCGTCAGATCCGAAGCAAATCTTTATCAGATCAATAGAAGGCAGACATTGTTGTGTGCAGATCTGGGAAGGAATGAGTGTTTTGGAGTTAAAAAAGGAGATCCAGATCAAACTGGGAACTCCAGTGACATACCAAAATCTGTTATTTTCAGGACTCTACATGCAGGACCAGCACACACTCCAGCACTATGGAGTTGTTAAAGATTCAACCATCATCCTCAATCTGAGACTGCGAGGCGGGTGCAAAGGAACCAGTTCAAAAACTACAGGTTCCTTCCGCGATGCAGTCAAAGGAAAGGAACCATTACAACACAGATCAACACCCACATCAGAGCTTCCAGGCCCCTACATAGTGGAACAGAAGCCAGAATCACCCATGCTTACTGTATCGCTGCCGGAGGTAATAGATCTATACACAGATTTAATCCACAATGCTATTATATGCAGATTTAATGGTTATTGGCCCAAAGTGGATGCTCTGCATCAATGGGTTTTTACATCTTGGTCATCTAAATGTGAAATATATCTATGCCCTAAGGGTTTTTTCATAGTCAGATTTAGCACAAAACTGGAATGAGACAATACCATTAATCAGGGACCTTGGTTTTGGGGTAGTGTTGGTCTCTTTATCACCCCCTGGTTCCTGGACTTTGATGCCAATACCATGGTAGTTTCAACGATGCCAGTTTGGGTAAGGCTGCATAACCTCCCACTGCATTTTTGGCACCGAAAAGCTTTAACAGCCATTGGGAACTCCCTAGGAAAACATCTTAAAACAGATGAAGACAGAGCTATCCGAGGAATTTTCACATATGCCAGAATATGTGTTGAAGTGGATCTAAGTCAAGGACTCCCAGATCACATCACATTGAATTTTAATAATTCACTGTGGACGCAACAACTTGACTACGAGAACACGGCATTCAGATGCCGCGACTGCTTGCAGACAGGGCACCTTCAATATGCATGTCCACTGGCTAGTAAGGAGCCAAAAGGGAACAAGAAACAACAGAAAAAACCCAAAGGTTGGCAGCATACCGAACCACTGGAGGAAGAGGCACTGAACACAGAACCCACAGACGTGCGAAGGAGACAGGAAAAAACACAGGAAGAGAGCACCGAGGGGCCCAATTTGGAGCCAAATCACTTGGTACGGCAGCAAGAATTACAGCTGGAAATAAGCGGCGCCAAACGAGCACATAGCTCCGAAGGATCGGAATCTGATAAAGAACAACCAATGTACACAGAGGAAAACCAACTTGCTATAATTGTTCCCACTCCCAACACTGGAGTCTGGCGCAAAGTAGAGAAGAAAAAAGGCAGGAAAAAATAGGCCTGTTGGCACAACATTACTTTTCTGTTATTACTATTGCCTTCTTGTCATTACAGGAACAACCATCTGCTATTTTGTGTTGCTATTTCTGTTTGCTGCCTGTCATTACACAGGAACAACCATCTGCTTCAAGCATTTACAAAATGTAATTTTATCAATATGAATAAAATTACGACTTTTTTCTACGGGAAAAAAAACTTGGTTTCAGGGCACTCCCAACACACTAGGAAAGATGAAAAGTAAATTGTTTAGTAGAGTAAGGAGCTAATGGACAATGAGGAGTTGAACCCCCTAGATGAATTTTCACCTAGTGGATCTATGTATTTCTAGGTTATATGTTTTTTGGGTCTTATTTTAAAGGAAATTACCTCTAAAATAACTTGGAATGACATTGCAATTGTGAAGCAAAATCAGGTAGAAATAATATTGGAAGTCTATACATTTTATGAAGTATCACATCTATTTTTTATACAACTATGTAATTTTAGTTGTTTTCTCTTACACAACCATTCTATATGAATACAGATAGTACTTATATTTCATTAAAAAAGAAAAAGAAAAATGAGATTGATGCTAAGAAACATTTAGAGAAAATATTGTTAGATAAAGAGAAGGAACTTAATGATTTAAAGAACCATTGTCACACCTTTCTTGTGGAAGAAATACTTAAAACAAAAAAGATATATAAATCATTAAAGTAGACAAAGATACATCCATTTATAGACAATCAAGAAAGTTTTTAGAAGTTGACACTGTAGATAGAGAAACTTTAATTAATATGACTGGATCAAGAGACCCTAACAAAATTGATTGAAACTAAAAATCACTATGCCTTTATGAGAAAGTTTTATTAGTGAAAAAGAATCCTAAAAAAGTGAGTTCAAGAAACAATTCAATGACAAGGCAACATATTCATTGATGATTGAATTTCCATTGGTCATCCTATATGAAGTTGCAAATGCACCAATGGATACAAAATATCAAATATCAACATGATGATACATGTATGGCTGGAGCTAACCAACCATATATTGGGTATTTAATGCCCTCAGAGCAGCACGCCACTTAGCCCGATAACACGGGAGCGGGCAAATATTATTTAATGCCGAATTTGCCCGTTCCCGTGTTATTGCGTTAAGTCGCGTGCTGCTCTGAGGGCATTAAATACCCAATATATGGCTGGTTAGCCCTTTCCATACATGTATACCATGAAAATATTAAACTAAATATTCATAAGGATCAATTTATTAAGGTACCATATCAACACCCAAGTTACATAAAAAGTACCACATAAAAATTAGTGTACCAATGTCAACATTATTCTCACATATTGAAGCATCCAAAAGTAAATACATCTCAAAGTCAACAACAAAAAAGTTTGAATTAATGCATTTATCAAGAAAGGTTTTGAATAAGAATCCATTTAGATTGGATTAATAATCCTTTAGTGCAGCAATATTGTTCAAGGTTTCAAAATTCATATCGCCTTATATTGTCAAATTTATTGAATCATTATGCCGAAGTTAGGAAATGATCAATCATTTTATTAAAAGTCATATTCTCTACCTATGCTTTGAGGACAAACATTTTTGGAGGGGCACTTGCAATATATCTAGGGTATTTTACCATCATGTAATAGTGCATAAACATATATCTTGTAATAGTAGTCACACAAGTTAATATTATATTAATATTGTAATAATGGTAAGTTGTGCATTTTTCCAAAGAACGTGACCTATCATCCCTGCATGTATTTATATATACATCCATTGTACCCATTTTAACAATCAACCTCATATATATTCCTCTAATTAATTGAATATTATTTCATATGGATATATGTGATTTCTCTACGCTTCATGTTGATTTGACAAAGTAAACCATTAAGTTTCCTTCAAAAAATTTGTCATGAGTCAATGACATAATTTCACTTGGTGAAAGGGAGCAACTTGATCATTCTCCATTTAAATGAAAAACTCTCTAGATATGGCTTGGCTGTAATTGGATCTTCTTTTGTGCTTACACAAATTAAGGCATAGTTCACTTGTGATTCCTAAAGTGTGCTAATGTACAATTGAAACCAAGATGAAACATTGCAGGATGCACTTAATTCGCTCCATCTAATTTATATAACTATTTATCTTACGCCAATTAGGAGCACACACTCAATAAATCCAAATTTGATATGGAACATGACGGGGTTACAGAGAGTAAGGAGAATAAGCCATCGATTACTATCCCACAAATCCAACCCATTAGCACAATATATGGCAAGAAAAAAATCATATGTTGATAAAGAGAATGCCCCTTTTCCACGACATCCATCTTTAGAAGCAACCAAGGAAGTGGTGAATGGTGAGAATAGTTTACAACCAAGAAATAGCTCTATAAGAGTACTGAAACATGAGACAACTAAGGCCTCTTTGAGTATGCATAAAGATAGATACAATTACCTATAAAAATTTAAGTTTCACACATTGAAAGCACTAGACATAAAATCAAAGAAAGACATGCAAAGGTATGGAGAAAAATATACTACTTCCATTTTCGTTATAACGTAAACTTGTTTTGAGAACCGAAGTTAATCTACATATCCCAAAATTTCTATCCAACAAGTTATCAAAGTGTAGATGAGCAAGAATGAACGTAGTTATTAAGGGAATGACCATTCTCCACAATATTCAAAAGATACAACATTGAAACTCCTAAGAAACCAAGCAAGTGAATGGTGAGAATAATCTACAACCACTAACAACTAAGAAGAGTATGATGCATAAGTTAATATGTCACTTTATTCAACATATGAAGATAACTCAGTATGCCAAAAGAGGAACAATAATATGAGAGAAAAGGCGTCGCTTGTATAAAATTCTAATGCCTTTTGGCTTTCTAGTGGTTCAAATCTTAGCATTCAACCTTTGCATCACTTGGCTATTAATAACAAATCAATAATTATGTTGAAATTTCATGTTTTATATGTATAAATTCGAGAAAATGTAATAACAAATTAATAATTGGTTTTAATATAAATTTGTGAAACATGTTACACAATGACAATGATAAAAGTATCATCAATTACTTAGATTAAACAACACATATTTTTAGGATGCCATTGTTAAATGGCTATGTTCAAATTTGATAATGATAAGTTTTGTGTTAAAGTGTGTATAGTAGTGATGTTGTAAAATGTTATGTAAGTGTTATGTAATGGTATATTAACTCAATCAAATATCTAAAATAAAACTAGCATACCCCCAAAGCAGGGGAAGAGAACACCGAAGAGGAAGAGGTTACAAATCATTTAAAACTAGAAATTATGCTCTAGAAAAAATTGCATAAAAAATTGTGAATCACATTGGTTAATGCTAAATTAATAGTGGTCAATAGGCAAATCAAATCTCGTAGTCTCAATTTGGTAGGAACTAATAAATTGAGATGTTTACACATTTATAATGTTACTCCTGCATAAATAATGGTGGGAAGTAACTCATTGTAGATATATATATTTCATTGTACTTTTGGAAGTTTTATTTCCTCTCACAATTTTACCGTTGCATGCGTGTTGGACAATACTCCAACAAATTTATTTAAGTTCGATGTAACCATTAAGAATATAGAACCTTTACTCAAACTTTGTTTGAGTGAAGATCTCCAACTATTTCTTTCATTTTCCCTGAAAATAACTATGCTAAACCAATAATTTTAAATTAAATAAATTACATATTCAATCTAGAAAACCATTTGAAAATTAACAAATTGTTCTATAGATGGCCTTGAGCATATGCAAACTGTGACCTTAGTCAACTGATAGTAGTTCAGAAATAAATACAAAGTAGACCCCGTGGGGTGTGTTGTGCAATTATGCAATTACAATCCAAAATGTCACCAAACGGTGATGACTGTTCAAAAAACAAAGCTGTTAATTACATCATTTACAAACTGTATTTATAATCAAAATATGCTGAAAATACTTAGGGGTTGTCCCCCCTCCGAAGTTCCCTGTCTATGTATGGCCTGTGAAAATATTGATAGATTCTTTCCGGTGTGTGTTCAGTGATCAGCCATTCTCCTCGAGGACGATTCATTGCCTCTTTCGAAAGCTTGTCCGCATTTTCATTACGCTCCCTGTAGATGTGAGAGCATGAAATATGGTCAAAATGTGTTTTGAAAAAAAACAATTTCATCCATAATAGTTCTTAGAGAAAATGCATGGCATGTAGCTGCATTGTTAAACCAATTTATCACATTCTTGGAGTCCCCATATATTTGTATATGTCTGCACTGTTTAAGGATAGCAAAATAAATCAAATGTCGAAGAGAGATCAGTTTGGCGAAATTGTTTGTGCCCTCGCCCAAACCCATGCAAATATGAAAGTAATGTGTGTCTGTGAGATGGAAAAGTATGCCTCCCCCGCAGCCCTGGGCTTGTGCAACCCCATCAAAATATGCCCAGGGCCGAGTTTTGTCAATCTGTTCCTGATTTATGATCCTGGGCCTGTTGATGATCTCTTCAGCTGGGATTTCCTCATACCCCGAGCAGATCTTGGGTGGAATCAGGGCCCAGTTTATAGGCTTGTCTTGGAAGATGATACAGTTACGTCCTAGCCAAATGTGCCAGGAGACCAGGAGTGGCAGGTTTCTTAACTTTGGGTCATTTGCTTCTCCCCACCAGATGTCCCAAGCACTAGGGATATCTACTCCGTGCCAGATTTGGTTTATGTTGAGTGAAAGCAGAACTTGCTCCCAGAGCATCTTTGAAATAGGGCAAGAGAGGAATAGGTGTTGAGTCGATTCCTCCTCCTGATGGCATAGTACACACCATGAAGGACCAATGTAGGCTCTCTTCCTTAGATTTGTTCCTGTAGGTGTTTTATCTTCGAGAATGTTCCACATCAATAGTCTTGTGCGCAGGGGGGCTTTCAATTTCTAGATATGAGTCCACCAACCTTTCAGTCTGTCCGGCTCTGCCTCTGCTTGAATGATGTCATAACTTTGCTTGGAGGAGTTGTAGAGCCTCTAACTTGCACCTAATTATCTATCATTACCTACAGCTTTTCCTCACTTATCCCTCTCTTTTGCCCTATTTTCCTCATAAACCCATCCAGATCATTACATTTGATGTCTTTAAGCATGATTGGTTAACTTTGCTAATGTTTGACTGTTTGTCTAGATTTTTGACATATGCACAGAGATTCCGCAGCTGTCTGGCAATTCCGCAGCCATTCAGCAATTACGCAGCTATCTAGTCATTCCGCAACCTTTTCATTGATCTCTATGTTCCACGTGTCATTTTGAAAAACGAATCACATGGGCACGTGGGAATGAAGGTGTTAAAGGTTCCTATGCTATTGGTTCGGTTAGCAACGCCACGTACACCTCCGGTCAACGTGGATCAAACTTCGGTCAACAAAGCCAGCTCAAACGGTGCTGCGTGAGCTGATAGGTCACGTCACTCCAGATGGCGATTCCTCCACGCTACGCAAGTTATGGGAGACAGGATCCAACCTTGGATTCAACCTCCATGACGACCGTACCCTCCAGATAACACACGGACCTATTTACGTGTTGCTGTACCATTTAATTAGCATGACTGTCAGTTAATTTCTAGTTTCACGTTTTACGCAGTAGGCAGTTGTTCATACGCCTATAAAATCCAGCGTCTGCGCACGCTTAAGGATTAGTTTTAGTTGCTTTGTTTATGTAATTGCTACAATTTTAGCGTATACAGAAACTCTGTTTTGAAGCTGCTGTTTCAGCGCTTTTTACTGTAATTTCTGCATATGAGTTAATAGAAGACTGTGCTGTTTTGACTCCTTCAAGTAGCTGATCTTTCCTTGGGTTTTGTGGATGGAGGGCCCCCATTCATAACAGCCTTTGTACAGTAAATTTACCTTTATGTTCTTGCCATTTCCTTCTTTCGAATTCAGCAATTTTCCTTTTCTTTAATACATGTACAGTTTTGATTTACTTTCACTGTCATTTCATTTCCAACATTTACTTTAACTGATCAGGATTGTTTTCTGCAGGTGTTAGCCCGGGATTGTGTGTCTTTGTTGTATTTGCTTTATCTCTAATGGTATTTTCAGTTGTCATATTCATAGTTGCTGCCTTTACTCTGTTTTTCTAGCTTGATTTCTAGTTTAGTTTCTCAAGTTGTATGCTAACATATTGATGGTCTCCTTATCATAAGTTGTTCATTTTTAAGAGATCAGAATACTAATAAATCACAGCTTGCTTTGAGTAGTTTTTGACTTATATCACTAACTCTTTCTTCACTTGTTACACATTACAATGTATGTTGGAAGCAGAATGTTGAAGAGAGGCACAGTGGTGTTATAATTTGTCATCTTAGAGCTTGATTACTTTTTAGACTTATATCTAACTACTTCTTAATCGTGTTTCACATAGTACTATATGTTGGAAGCAGAGTGTTAGGAAGAGATGAACATTATAATTGGTCTTTAAAGTGGTTTTTCTTACCTTTTTATTGCAGCAGCATGAGTAGTGACTAGTGCCATTAGAAAGTGGTTTTTATGCTTTGCTTTCAGTTTCATTTCAAGTTATTTCTTTCAAGCTCTTTCTTTGCAAGTTTAGAAGGTAGTTAGAAACCACCAGTTACACACACTCACTCATTTAGAAACCACCATACACACACAAATCACTCATTTGTTTATAAAATCATCACTCCATCTTAGGAAGTTAAATTGACCACAACACCCCCAAACGACAAAAAGATCTAAGAGGTTACTTAAGTATATACTGTACACCTTCACTTCATCAGCTTACGAGCCCCTGGTTAACAATTTATGATAGCAATTTAGCCAACACTAAATTGACTGAACAGGAGTAATGACCCTTTTTGGAGTGACCCCAAATAAGCTCATCCTTGTCTTCATTTAGTCTAACATGGGACTCTATTAGAGCTTGTATATAGTTTTTCCACGATATTTCCCATTGAATCGGGATATTCCATTCCACCCCAGAGTGCCAAGCTTGAGATAGAAAGGAAGTATTTATGTGGTCACCAAGTTGCGAAATGTACAAAATGCCTATATTGTTTAGGAATGTGATCAGCTCTGGTGGAAGTTGATATGAGTTCCCATTGCCTGTCCAGGGATCAATCTCGATGCGCATAGAGGCACCATTTCCAATTTTCCAGATGAGCCCTCCTTTGATGATGGGCAATGTATTTAGAATAGCCCTCCATATGACTGAGATTCCTTTTCTGCTCCAAGAGGGGCGCCTTATCCAATCAATAATGGAGTTGGGCCAGATATATTTGTGGGAGACCACCTCCAACCAAAGACTCTTGTGTTTTAGTAGTAGCCACCCCTGTTTTGCAGCCAGCGCTTGTGCAAAGGCTGGAAGATGCTTTAGTCCCCAACCTCCCCATTTTTTGGGAATGGCAATTTTGCTCCATTTAACCCAGGTGAAAGGCTTCCCATCCTTCCGCCCCTTCCACAGGAAATGACTGCACACTTTTTGTATTCTGTTGAGAATCCCCATGGGGATCCATGCCAAAGACATCCAAAAAACAGGGGTAGCTTCTAATACTGCTTTGATAAGAATCAGTCTTCCCGCCCTAGATAGGAAGCGATGACACCAGATATTGATTCTTTTCTCCACCTTGGTAATTAGCCAGTTCCAATCAGCTAGTTTGTAACCATCTGGTTTGAGTCTAAATCCTAGGTACTTTAGTCCGGCCTGAAGATCTAATACCTGAAAGGGGAAATTTTGAAGCGAGAGTTGTATTTCCTGCTGTGAGCATTCTGAGAAGGAAATAGTAGACTTTTCCCTGTTGATTTCCATCCCTGTAGCACTACTGAAAAGCTTTAATGACTCTTTCATGGACATAATATCCTGTACACTTCCACTGAGGAAGATGAGTATATCGTCCACAAAGAGAAGATGGGACAAAGTAAAATGATCAGTAATCTTCAATCCCCTGAGTCTCCCAGTTCGCTTCTCCGAATCAATCAATTTACTCAGGCCTTCCATAACAAGGAGAAATAGTAATGGGGATAGAGGACAACCTTGTCTTATTCCCCTTTCCGCCTGAAAGGGGTGGGAAGTTGACCCATTGATGAGGATTGCAAAGGATACAGATGTAATACAACCCATAATCCAGCTTATGAACTCCAGAGGGAAGCCCAGATGAGTGAGGATCATTCTGAGGTATAACCAGTTTACTCTGTTAACAATAGAAGAGAATCTGGATAAAAGTAGAATAGTTCTTCACTATTCGGTTCCCCATCAACTCGAAAGTATGCAAAAAAATAATAATACTGCAACATAAAATGTTTGTCCATGACTGTTTGAATATGTCTGAATCAAATATAAGAATTAGAGTTTTCATGCCATTTAGGTTGGCTCTGCAGATGACTCACAAAATTATTCAAATGTAAAATGAAAATAACTTGAAACTATTGTCTGAAACTATTACCTTTTTTTGCCATAATTTCATTATTTTATTACTTACAAAGAAGATAAATAATCATTTATGAGTTGTTGTTCATTTATTTACGAAAAAAAAATATTATTTATAATTTACAGCCAAGTGTAGCTACTTTGGAATCTATATTTGTCTTTCATACATCAAAGTAGCCTCATTTCTCTCCACATAATACAAAAATGAATTATACAAGTAGATAAATCATTATACTCAAGTCTAAATATCTGGGCGACTTTCTCAACATGATTATAAATTAAATATTTTCTTTTGACCCCACCTTGTGTAGAACAGTGAAACTTACCTTTATATATGTGTACTCTTACATATGCTTTTGTTCCATACAGACTTTAGCTAGAGTCATAAGTCTTCCCGGTTCGGCAATATTGCTAGGTATAAAATTGGTGGAGGCATGTTTGGATGCATGTCATATGTGAAGAGAAATGGGGTTGCTTGTTGTAAATGCTTGCTAGTTGCCTACTCTCAAATAATTCTGCAGATGTTGAGTATACTGGTTCATAAATATAGATGGCTACGCATTAGTCAAAGACACAACAAAGCATATCGCATGTCATAATCAAATGTTCACAAACAATTATAGTTATATTTGTATCTAAAAATGGTTAGAAAAACCATTTTTAGGATAGGTACACCTCGGATTTGGTGCAACTAATCAACCCTGAAATGGATTCACAGTTTGAGCTAAGTGGTCAAGCAAAGTGGTTTATTGATTGTCACTAGTGGCAACCACCACCCTGACTCTTTAATGAAAACATAATCAAATACAAAGATTCACCAAAGGCTCGATAATGTATCATTTAGTTTCAGGAGGCTGAATGCACTATGTCAATACCTTGTTAGCTTGTTGTTTTAAAGCAAGCACTACAGGGGTCAACAACCCACTATCTAAGTGTTTTGTTAACGAGGACTTACGAACCAAACTACTTATTGGGAAGGGGTTTTGTCCAAGTCCTACATTTGAGCCTAAGGATGGAAGGACCTGTGGGCCTCCTGCAAAATTTCATTTTGAATAACCCTCGTATTTTGTTTCTAACCATCTAGTTTAAGGTAATTTCAAGTAATAATTATTATATTTTTATTTGTTTTAATATTTTTATATTTATCAAATTTGAAGGTGGGATAAATTAAAATTGTAATATTTAAGTTGTATTAAAACTAAGAAAAATGTCTAAAAAATGAAGTAGAGAAAATTAAATTGACAATTTTTTAAAGCACGAGCTATACATTTGTTTATCAATACCAGTTTACTTTTTGTTTATTTACAATCAGAAATAAATTTGAAATGCATGAATGGCAATAATTTGAAACTAATATTTGAAATTATTATCTTTTTTTCGTAATTGCATCAATATTTTATGTCTTATGATCGTTAGACATGGTAAACATTTGTGAAGTGTTTAAACCCTCGGTCCGCCTTTCAGTATTGAAATTATTAGGTACTAAGTTTAGTAATTGATAATTAATAGGCCACCCTTTAACTCTCAAATTTATCACTTTTACAAGCATTTTAACTCTCCAATTTACCAGGTCAAGGCCATCTTAATTTCTCTCCATGTAACACAAAAATAAATTATATGACTAGAGAAATCATTACACCAAAGTTTAGATATATGTGTCGCTTTAACAATACGATTATAGATTTAATATTTGCTTTTGGGTTCACCTTATGTAGAACAATGGAACTTACCCTTTTATCTTTGTAGTTCCACACATCTTTGTTTCACACATGTCTATTCCATACAGACTTCAACTCCACACAAATTTTACCTACAATGATGAGTGTAATCTTATATGTTAGAAATTAATTTCTTCATAGGTAATTGTGTTAGACTTGGTAAGAATTTTCAAACTAGGAGACTTACGGCGCGAGCCCGAGGAACGCACTATAAAACCCCTGCGACATGATGTCAAATTTCTTGTTTATCATAAAACTTTCATGTCTCTCGCTTCTCTTCAATAACACCCCATTGTCTTACTGTTAAGGTGTAAATGATTGCATGCAATCATGTGCAGGGCGCGGAACTTTCTATTAAATAACATAGAAATCCCCATCTCACGACTCTTGTGCAAGAAAATGGGTGTGTAGAGTAAGAAACACAAGTTTCTTTTGCACACATGGATTTTGGCTCAAAATATATAGATTGTTTCATTCACAAATTTGTAGGAGAAGTGATTTTTATTTTATTTTAAAGGGTTCAGTCTAAGTCATTTTGGAATATGTATTCAGTCTAAATTTTGTTTTTATATCATTTTCCACTACTAGTGAAGGTCTAGAAAAACGTAATAGATAAAATTTTTTTGATGCTCTGTGTTTAAGCATGTAGCATTTGTCATCAACATTGAAATTGTAATTCACTTTATTTTATACAGTTGTTGGGGTTTCCAAAGTCATCTACATCTTGTAGCATGCTCATTGTTTGAACTTTTATGCATAGAAACAACAATATAGTGGCATTGTATAAAAAAAATTGTTCATATTTCATAGCAATAGGTTATGCAGTACCAAGTTCTTCAACAGAAACATACATTTATTTATCGATGTTGTTACATATCAATTTGTCGCCATGACACTTGATCAGTTTATGGGTCTTTTTACCATCCGTGAACATGTTTGAATGAACTCCCTTAGAATTCAAACAACAAAAAATATCTTGAAGTAGATGAGAAATTTGGGGAAAATAGTTGTCACACCTTGTTAAGTTTCACTTGCACTGTCTTTTCTATCTTTTCCCGCGCATTTGTTGGAATTAACTCTGAGAACAGTGCAAAGATGCACTTTGTCTGCCACTATAAACTTGCGCAGGTGAATTCAAGAAAGTAAAAATAAAAAGTACATTCTAGAAACAAGGTTGGTCGAATATTTCCCAACTGAAAGCTTCAAAGTCGTGACTATTTGAACTATAACCCTCATATGATGCATCTTAATCCCTTTTCTCATAGAAACCCAATACCTCAATTAAGGAGTCTCATCCTCCTCTTTTGGATCTGAAAATTCTTCCTCTTGGCCTATAAAATGACTAGAGGGTAGAGGATTGAGGAGGTCAGAACTCAGAGAAGATAAACTTATGTTGTTAGTTTGAGATTGGAAATATTGTCATCTAAGGAGGAGATATTTGGGAGGGAACTCACGGCATCAAGATGAAGTTTGTAAGGTATATTCGTGGACTACCCTCATTTTATGCAAGAAAATTGAAATTTGATAGACCTAAAACCCTGGAGGAAACAATGAGAAAGGCAGAGCAATTATATGAGTAGAATAAAATAGATCATTTATGTATAAAGCTTGGGGCAATAAGAAGAAGAATTTTATGGAATAGAGGAAAAAGGGTTTTAAACCCGCACCATTTAATAATAATTCTCAGGGATATCAACAAACAATACCAGCCTTTAAGGAGCCAGAAAGGGGTGATTCTTCAAGCAATAAGCTTCAACTTTCACATATTAAATGTTGGGGTTGTAAAGGGGATCACAGGTACAAATATTGTCCTCATAAGGTAGTAAACATGAGGACTGTGCACAATATACAATCAACAACTATTTTGGAAGATTTGGGTAGGGGGTGTTCAGAATTTATGCAACATTAGATACTAAGCAAGCAGAGCACTTGGCTCATATGATTGAGGTCGAAGGTAAGCTTAATAATTAGCGCATAACTATTTTGATTGAATCAGGAGCTAGTCATAGTTATATTGACTTTAAATTGGTTGAAAAGTTTGATTTAAAGAAAACTAAAGATTCCAAAGCATGGTTAACACAACTAGTTAAATGTGTGAAGAAGAGAATTGCAAAAACAATCAAAGAATGCTCAATTGGTATGAATGTGTTAAGTACAAAAGCTGAGTTAAATGTAATTTTGTTGGGGTCTTATGATTGTCTAATTGGCATGGAATGGCTGGGGAAGCACCATGTAATCCTTGATTGCTACAACAAATATTTTAATTATATTAATAATTAGGGACGACAAAATCAGGTCCAAGGAATTCCTAAGTTGATATCCATCAGAGAGATATCAACCATGAAATTGAAGAATTTTTTTAAGAAAGGGTGCCAGATCCTTGAAGCTCATTTGGAGGAATCAAATATGGACCAACAGATTTAATACAAATAATTACCCAATGCTACAAGAATTTGCTAATGTATTTGTAGAGATACCAGGATTACCTATGAGGATGGATATTGATTTTTCAATTGACTTGGTGTCAATGGTTGTTGCAGTATCTAGGACACCGTATAGGATGAGTACACTAGAACTTAAAGAATTGCAAATGCAGTTAGCAGAATTATTGAAGTAAGGTTATATATGTCCCAGTGTATCACCATGGGGTGCTCCACTCTTTTCATTAAAAAGAAATATGGTACATTACAACTATGTATTGATTTTTGACAATTAAATAAAGTCACTATTACAAATTAATACCCATTGCCAATAATTGACGATCTATTCAATCAACTCCGTGGGGAAAAAATATTTTCTAAAATTGATTTAAGGTTGGGATATCAATAATTGTGGATTACATGTGAAGATAACAGTAAAACAACATTTTGAACTCGTTACAGACACTATGACTTCGTAATGGTGCCTTTTGGTTTATCCAATGCATTGTGAGTTTTTTTTGTATTTAATGAATGGAGTCTTCAAGGAATATTTGGATAAATCTAAATCTAAAGAGGAGTATCAACAACATTTGAGATTGGTCTTGCAGGTACTCAGGGAGCTTTACTTGTATGTTAAGTTGAGTAAGTGCTCAAGTTTTACTAGAAGCAGATCCATTACTTAGGTCACATTATTTCAGAAGATGGAATAGTTGTGGGCCTACAGAAAATTAAAGCTACCAGAGAATGGCTAGCATTGAATAATGTGATAGAAGTCAAGTATTTTATGGTCCTAGCTCGGTATTACCAGAGATTTATCAAAGGGTTTTCCAAGATAGCACACCTGATTACATCGCCGTAGAAGAAGGGCATAAAATTTGAATGGTCACCTAAATGTGAAGCAACTTTTTAGCAGTTAAAATCTTTATTGACTAGAGTTCTAGTATTAAAAACTGCTAATCTAAATGCAGATTTTATGGTGTGCAATGATGCATGTAAAGAAGGATTGTGTGGAGTGCTCATGCAAAATAATGAACACGTAATCTACTACAAGTCCAAAAAATTATAGGAGCACATGAAAAATTATGTTGCCCACTTAAAATGTAGAGACATTATCTCATGGATAGGAAATTTGAATTACAAATAGATCATTATGGGTTGCGACATTTATTTGAACAACCAAAATTAAATGCTTGGCAAGTCAGGTTGTTGGAATTGATGGTTGAATATGAATTTGATATTAAATATATCAAGGGGAAAGAAAATCGGGTGGCTAATGCAGTTCGTTAGAGAGTGCACACTACGCATGCCACAATAGTTAGCAACTAAAAAACATATTTAATTAGAAGAATTTTACATGTTGGAAATTCAAACCACCGGTATGTAGAAATTAAAAATAACCCATGGCAAAATAATGTACAAAGATTATGAGATGGGCAAGGACGAAGTTCTTTTATTTAAAGGTTGATTCTATGTACCGGATGTACCGACAATAAAATAATTAATT
Organism: Pinus tabuliformis; assembly: GCA_031772625.1. Taxonomy (NCBI): domain Eukaryota; kingdom Viridiplantae; phylum Streptophyta; class Pinopsida; order Pinales; family Pinaceae; genus Pinus; species Pinus tabuliformis. The sequence goes on from CM062810.1 coordinate 833,591,438, forward strand.
CAACAGGAAATGCACAAGGTACCATATGTTGGTCACCCAGGGAATCAGAAAACTCTTCCGACAATTAAGAAGTAGTTTTATTTGTTGGGTTTAAAGAAGGAAGTGGCTAATTACATAGTTGGATGTCTAGAATTCCAGAGGGTTAAGGCTGAGCACAAGCACCTAGATGGTTTTCTTTAGCCAATTCCATTCATAAGTGGAAGTGGTAGGTGGTATTAATTGGTTTTATTACTAGTTTGCCCATAATGTTAAGGGAACTTGACTCTATAATGATGGTGGTGGTTAAACTCACAAATGATGTTGATTTTATTGTGGTAAAGGCAATGTGTAAAGAAACTAATATTGCAAATATTTACATATGGAAAATCACCAAGCTTCATTAGGTGCCTAAGGCAATAATTTCAAATATAATTCGAAATTCACATACAATTTTTGGAAGGGTTCATTTAAAGGATTGGGTACTAGTCTAAATTTTAGCACATTGTATCATCCTGAGTGAGATGGGAAAAAAAAGGGTTAATAAGATATGAAGAAATGTTACAGATGTACTTGATGGATAAACCATCCAAATGAGAGGATTACCTACATTTGGTAGAATTTGTATACAACAACGGGTATCAAGCTTCATTGAAAATGAGCCCATTTGAAGCTTTGTACGACATAAAATGTAATACTCCTGTGAGTTGCAGTAATTGAGTGGATAGAATCATGGTTGGTCTAGAATTTCTTAAGGATATGGAAGAGCATATGGCAAAAATTAGGCAGAATTTGAAAGTTGCCCATCATAGGCAAAAAATCTATGCAGACAAGAATAGGAAAAACATGGAATTTAAAGTTGGGGAGCACACATTTTTGAAAGTGAAGGCAAAGAAGAGCTCAATAAAATTGGGCAGTTGTGCCAAGCTGGTAGCCATATATTATGGACCCTTTGAGATCCTGGAAAGGATCAGCGCAACTGTGTATAGGATTTCATTGCCTGGATATTTACATATTCACGATTCCTTTCAAGTTTCATTGCTTAAGAAATATGTTCTTAGCACTAATCATGTTATTGATTGGAAAATGATTCAGGTGGAACCTGAGGGAGACTCCTAGGTTCAGTCGGTGCAGATTTTGGACAACTACGTCAAAGTGCTATGGAATCTAGCCACCGATATGATAAAGGTGTATTGGACCATGCTCAGTCTTGAGGATGCGGCTCGAGAGCAAGAATAGATCACTAGGGCAAAATACCCTCATATTGTTTTTATTAATGTGTTGTATATATTTGTATATGTTATGAACTAAGGACAATGCATAAATTAAGGGGGGAGGAATGCAATTCCCCTACCTATTTTTGAAGACATAAATACATGCACTTTTGATTCTTAGGCTGGTAAGTTGGTTGATATATTATGCATCCTACATGGCCATGTAGTTGCATTAGATATTGATGTGTCATTTTTGGCTAAGTCGTTAGGGGAGCCACAATGTAAATAAAGTAAATTTGTAAATATTCTTATATATTAATAAAATAAGGTTGTCTGCGAAGCCCACTCCACAAAAATAATATAGGGGGCACAACTCCAAGAAAAAGGAAACAATTGGGCTTGCGTTTGGTGAAAAGTGCACCCCAGGGTCCACGTGGCTCTAGAAAGTGCCACATGGCGAGATAGGGCCATGCAGATAAAAATAATTATAGTTCTTGTTGTTATTCATTCATTCGACTAGTTATGGTTGGATGGGAGGAAATTTAGTCATGGTGACTGATGTGTTAGGGAGTCCTAGGGTTGGACTCTGGAGTTGGCTCAGATGTGGTTATTCAGTTAACCGTACCAATTAGATGCATCCGGATTTTAAGTGAGCCCCTAAGTGGCTCCGAGAGCTTGGTGGGTCAGAGGGTTTGTTGGCCTTGGTTTTGGCTTGGTGCCATCGAGTTATGGTGGGGAACTCAATTCAAAGATAGTCAAAGAGTTTTGGTTTGGGCTCTAGCACCGACTAAGGGGTTTATTTCGGTTTGGGTTGTGTTACACTTGGACTCCAGACAACAATATGGCTCCTGGAGTTGCCATATAAGACTATTATGGCCAATCGTAAGTTTCCGTAGAAGGTGGGCACCACCGAGGGACTCAGGCTGCGCCACTTGGGTTCCAGTCAAAGGAACATGAGTCGAGATTGAGGCTATTGGGGTTAGTGTCGTGGCCAAGATTCTATTGTTGGTTGTACAATTGTTACCTGTAGTTGTTACCTCAACTCGGGGGTGACCTATGGTTGAGCTTATGAACCACAAATTCTATGGCTGTGTGGAACATGGAGAGTTCATAGCCATTTGGATCCTTATTATCGGAGAAGTATTTGACTTCCCATACATAATTGTTTATGCATGTGTTGTTTTAATTAATGTACTCGTGTTTAAACCCTAGATTTAGGGAATCTGGCAATATGTTGTATGTCAATTATTTTCGTTGTGTTATTTAATCATGTTTTACGTGATATTTAATGTTTGCATGACAAGGTCAAGTCCCACTAGCACAACCGATTGAGGATGGGCCTCGTCAACAAGGCAACCTAGGATCAAACCTCATGAGGGGTGGTTGTGCCTTGTGCTAGGGGGAGGAGACATGCTAAAAGCTCTAGTCAGCTAAGGGCTGGTGTGACCCAGGCTGGGTGTGATCCCTGGATGACTTTGACTACTTCGATGCCCCTCGGTCGTGACTCCTCAAGCCACAGGTCAAGCCTGGAGGATCACATACATCTTGACAGACAAAAAAAAGTTTGTTTGCACGACATGTAGTACTGCACTTCATGATAATTATAATTTCCAAGCACATGTTAAAATTTATGGTGGAAATAAGCATGTATGCTTCCATAGATAATTTCAAACAAATTAATGGTGTATGCAATAGTAGTCAAGTGGTGTTGCCTGACTGGGGCTAGGGACATTACATATGTGCTTGGTCAATTTTATCACAATCTTGATAATAACATCCTAATATTGGGTAGATAATTTTTCTATTCAACATTAGGGATGACCTGAACTTAGGCTTGGCCTCGTTTATATATATATAAAGCAAGGCTCATTCAAGCTTGAACACCTCACATGATAGTTTGTATCTCCAATAACTAGCTCCCACCTTATACCCCTTTCCCATAAGATTTGAACCTCTAACTCGATGGGGACTAAACCCATGAGATTTGAACCTTTGACCTGATGGGGATTAAACCGCACATAAACTAACTCATCTACTTGGTGGCAACATTTGGTAGTAGGGTAGATCATTCTTCCACCTAGCGCTAACCCTACCTTAGGCTCAACTTGGCTCAGGAAAAAGAAAGAGAAAAAAAATAATAACTATCATATCCATTAACAAATTTTATAATGATGATGATGATTAATATCCACTAAGAATGAAATGGTTTATTAGACCTTAAGAAAGTAAGGAATTACTCAAAATTGTTTTACATTGTATTTCTATGTTAAGAAAACATTAAGAGAAACATTCCATGATCACCATAGTTTTGTTGGATTATAAGGTTAAGAAGGTTGGTAGTGTGACAAATATTTTTAAATTTAGATTGAATATGAGCGTAAGTTGAACAATCTAAGAAAACATGTTTTGCATTTTAAACCCTTTTATTGTCACAAAGGTGACAAACTCTTTCATCCCACAATGTTTTAGGAATTGTCCAACATCCAGTTTCACTACGAAGCTTATGAGAATTTGTTCTTATTTTAGTATATTTTATTCTCTACATTTAGTCAAGATAGAGAGATAATTTTCATTTTTGAGATTTGGGTCAATCACTTCCTTATAATATCTTAGTTTCCTCTTTCCCTCTAACTCTTTATCACCACATAGTTACTCCTAAATTTTGATGTAATATTATTTTTAGCATTATCCTTATTATGCAAAATGATCTCCTTCTTTATCACCTAATGGTCTAGCCAAGATTGAGCATCCCTATGCCATCCACATTTGAGCCAATATGGTGGTTTTGGCTAGAGATAAAGTTTATTTTAGGAAACTTCTTGTCTTCCATATTGTTTAACTTTTTTTTATACGTGAGATACTTATTCATAGTCATGCTTCTTACGAGGGAAGGAATTGCTTTAATATTATTTCTTTCAATCTTGAGGTTGCAAGTTAAACTGCTTTTGGATTTGTTTTATATTTCTCCATGTCTCCTTAGAAGTATTGAAACCCCAAACCTCACATCTATATAAACTAGCAAGAGCGATGAGAGTCTAAAAGAGGAGTTTTTAAAAATCATGTATCCAAAGATTTGCTAACTTAACGATTATTTTCAAGCCCATACCAAGCTTTCCACCTTCAATTTGTCCTTTTCTTAATACTATAATTTCAATTGAGTTTATAATAAATATCAATTCCAAACTATTTAGATAAATGGACATCCTCAAAACTGCGTAGTCTAACTAATAGACAAAATGATTTTTTTGACCAGAATCCATTAATACAATGCAGTAAAAGATTGCAATTTATTGTTGTTTAAAATGCACTTTTGAATGTATAAATGGACTCAACACCCTAAAAAACCTTGAGGCACTCGAAATTTGCAAATTAAACTACATAAACTTATGATTCTTAAAAATCTCTACTAGATTTAGGGCAAAATTGACCAAAAAAGAAGCATAAAAAAGAGTCATTTCATCTATGATTTAGACTATGCACCTCCAAACCATTGTTATTATATCTTAAACTATCATACATAATCTCTTTAAATTAATTATAATAATTTTTCTTTGATTGCACCGAGAGACGCATGAAAGAGAAGAGATGTTGTAATGTCCTATGTAAACATTTTGGCTCAATAAAAAAAATAGAAAGATTAATTTAATATAATGTAAATGTTTTAACTCCATCAAAATAAAATAAAAATAACCCTGTGTTAAGATACAAATTGTCCATTATTAATTTTTGTTGAGTAGTGAAAGTAAATTTGACTTGGTCAAGTTAGCAGTGGTTTTTCAGCTCCACGTTTATGAGAACACATGATATTATCCTTGGTATTTATGTGCAATATAGCCTATTTAAAGGGGGTAATTAATTTGGCCTAAATCTATCTCAATAGTGGTTTTATCAAAAGCTGAGAAGAATCAAATCTCTTGAAATAAATTTAACTTAATTGCTTACCAAAATCTTAATCACTCCTCACCTAATTTCATCGTGACAAAATTTCCATGTAATGATCAATGACTAAAACTAGCTCAAAGGTTTAAGTATCTATATATATAGTCTATAGAGTTAGAAACATGGGAGCAAGGTTTATAATCTCAATGGTATAAAGAACAAGGGGAGTTGCTGAGCAGCAAATCCCTGCCAATGAGCTTAGTCTGCATGCAAATTCTGCTTTAATTTTTTTTGCGTTGTGTTAATGGTTATAATTAGTCCATAATAACTTAGATATTCTAATTGGCTTTCCTTACTATTTCAGGGTATGTCAATCATTTCAAATAACCTTGGACTAGCAATTAAAAACACTCTTTAATCAATTAAAAGCGGTAAATTTGATCTCACATTCCAATGATATTCTAATTGGCTTTCCTTACTATTTCAAGGTATGTCAATCATTTCAAATAACCTTGGACTAGCAATTAAAAGCACTCTTTAATCAATTAAAAGCGGTAAATTTGATCTCACATTCCAATAAGTGCTATGTTGCATTGGGATCCAATTTAATACAATCTCAAAGCCTCTCCAAGTGTATTGAGTAATAAAAGGTTTATTATTTCGTTGAAAAAAATTAAAAAGTTTATCATTTGAGTAAAAGATTATAATATGTTATGTGTAATAAAATGTGGTATATGTATGAGGAGATTGCAATAAAATTTGAATTTTAGAATTACACATTGATTTCCACTATATTTGCTTTTTTTTCATAGAAAAGATTGTAATAAGTCTTGTAAAATTATCCATTTTTATAATATTTAGTTTTATGAATTATGCTTTTTTTTCATAGAAAAGATTGTAATAAGTCTTGTAGAATTATCCATTTTTATAATATTTAGTTTTATGAATTATGTGTGTGGAATGATATGTAGCTTATATAAGAGGAGATTATTATAAAAGTTAGTTATCTTTAATTTACCCATTAATTGTTATCACACTTTTTAGTTAATATTCATTTATTTTGGAGTACCATCCAATTAGTTACATATTTATATATAGTATAAATTAAAAGCAGTAGCAATTACTCTAAAAGATGTAAAGTTGTGTTTTAACTCCTTATGGAAGTGTCCAAGTATGTATATACAATATAAATTAAACACATCACTGATAATTAGCAATTATTCTAAAAGATGTAAAGCTGTGTTTTAACTCGTACAAGTTGCCTAGTGGTTATGTTGCAAATTAGGCTCATAAACTCATGAAATTGAGTTAGCTAACAAAATAAATGAGTTTTGAGCACAAATCAAATTCAAATACAATAAATTCGAACTACGTTTTGGAATTCAATTTTGGTGAAGCGCATCAATGTGTGTAATTCACCATCGATATTTCAGGCTTAACAATATGAATAAAAAAGATATATGAAGGACTCCATGTCTGAGAAACACTTTAGCCCAAAAGGTGTGCAAGATTCAAACATTAAAACAAACCTACATGCGTGTAGTATAGTGCACAAAACTTTCCCACATGGACCCCTCTGAATGACCCCTACGCCTCAAGAATTGTGAATTGTGGTTTTGATAAAGACAGGGACCCAGTGCTCGAACACATTAAGATACGAAAAGGTATAAATAAATGGACACCTCTGACCTAAATTCCCATACTAAAGAAGGTATAAATAAAATTATATATAAATGGAAAGTATGCAATTGTTTTTTAATTTTCATGTAATAATGATTAGTGACTGGAATCACATGTGTCCTTAGCTGAAAATAGATCCACGTTGTGTTTTGTGTGCTAATCCACATGTTTTCACCTGTAGATGAGCCCATTAATGCATTTGATAGGCCATCTCCCAATGAAGCGGACAATAGATCCATGTTGTGTTTTGCATGGTAATATGCACGTTGTCACCTCATACATGAGTGCATTAATGCATTTGACAACTCCTCTTGTGGCGAAACCTTTGATGGCAGGGTTGTGTATTCACACTAATTTTCACGAACAACCTACAACTTTTCAACTGCGAATCAAAATCTAGTCGCTTCCATGAATTTTCTCTCAGTTACAGGGATAACCTCCATCACTTCAACAGAGGATCAAAATTTGCTCTCAATTACAGAGATGACCTCCAACGTTTCAACAAAGGATCAAAATTTGGTTGCTTCCATGAATTTGCTCAGTTACAAAAAGTTGTGCTCATGTCAGCTTCTGGTGTGCTAGTGTTTGTTTCCTTCGGTTGGTAGAGTTTGGGCATATCATTTCTTCTCAGGGTCTTTGTGTGTAAGGGACATGCATGACCTTCTTCTATGGTAAAGACATGTAAAGGCTCGATGCTAGATCCAATCATGGTTGACTCAGTCAAATGCCTAATGATTAAAGCATGTTGTTCAACATTGATCTCAATAGGAGTGGGGGAAGCAACCGAGGCCATGGCATCGACATGTCAGAAACCATATATAATCAATGTAATATTCATCAGAGGTTGGTTTAAATCTATCCAAAAGTGCCTTGTAAGGTTTAAGCTTATCTTCTTTAGTGATAAGTCCCTTTGACTCAGTTAACTATAAGTTGGGAGTGCCTTAGTGACAACTAAGCAGAATTGCGGTAGTAGTAATTCCTTTGCCGGTATGTCCACTTATCTCTTATCTGCAACTCAAATTGTGATTCACTACTAGTACTTTAATTATTTTAGTTTCCTTCAATTATGTTTGCCAAAACAAAATAATTCTACAACTTCATTTTACTTCAATTATTTTAGTTTCCTTTAATTATGTTTGCCACAAGGCTTCTCTCTTATCTGCAACTAAAATTGTGATTGATTACCAATACATTGATTATTGTACTTTCCTTTAATTATTTCCACTCAGCTAATGGATATTAATACTAAGATATAAATCTGAACGCCCAAGCAAAGGAAATCACTAGATTGGATAATTTTCAAGGAAATCACTAGTTTCAATTATAAATAAACATTGTAACCGAAATTGCATGGCAATTATAAATAGTGTAACCGAAATTGTATGGAAATTAAAAAATAGAGGATAACTTCATGGGAATTTAAAAGCATAGAAATAACATATGCTCTCTAAGAAGGAGTTAATTTTTTTGTATCTGTATTTGTAAATCAATCAAATTTGATATATATCGACTAAACTGCTATATACAGTTCAACTCAACTAGTTTTGATGTAAGCATGCAAGTGATATAATTCAACTAAATTAGCATTAATACAAAAATGCAATTGATATAATTCACTTAGCAAAAATTTTACCAATAGTTTTTTCTGAAACAAGTCCATCTTCATAACTCTTTTCATTCGTCCTTGCCTTTGTCTTAATTCTAATGTATTTGCATATGTATCACTTATTTGCAGGAGTATGAATTGTATCTTCATGAAGCATAAGTAGTATTATGCTGGAAGGGGAATATGAAAGGAAGAAGAAGAAGCAATTTTTGAAGCAATGGAAAAAATATGTGAAACAAAAATGGAAAACCGCGTCGACTCTTGACAGACTGTGATATAGGGTTTTCTAAAGCAGTGGAACAAACACGTGAAACAAAACAGAAAGCCACGTAGCAGTACAACTGGAAAGAAGCTACGTGTACCGGGGCTCAGAAGATTGTGGCCAGACTTAGTGAAGTCGCATATGATCTAGATTACCCTCCACCGAAATACTCAACATTAAGCATTTAATTTTAACTAATTAATGCACAACAACGGTAGCATTAGTAAAAAATTGCATGAATTCGTTGTAGCATTAGTAAAAAATTACATGAATTCTTTGTTCATATGCCTTTTAAACCTAACTTACAAACCTCTTGACCTCGAAAAAAGGCCAAATAAAACTTCCGATTCTTTGATTGGTTAACAAAGAAAGCTCAATGAAAAATGCATTACTAAAAGTTCGCGTAGTCTAAGGAGGTGTAGGAGTTGCTCACAAAGTTATGGAAATTCTGGTCATCTTTAGAGAAAATCTGGTAAAGATTTTTGTAAACCCAAGTTATAGTTGTTTCACTTCAAAATTTTAGGTGTCCTAGACATTTTTGATGTTCTGAATCTATTGCCACTACAAAAAATACGATTCAAACACTGTCTCTACAAATTTATTTGAAATTTCCTTACCCAGATTCCAACCACCTTTGACCATCTAGACAATTCCTTCGCCTCATTAAACGACTCCCTATAAATTTTGTTAAAGACATTATTAGTCCATGCCATTGGCTCAGATTTTAACACAAATCGATTCCAATAACCCCGACTCAAAACATCATTAAAATTAAAATATTTTTTTTTCACAGTCCCGAAATATAGAATTATATAAAAATGTCGATACATAGTTTGTGACTTGCACTGACAAAACAGCAGAAATTTCCAGCGACGAACACTTTCATGGGATGCTGGTCATTTCAGTTTTTTAAGCGCAACACGAGAAGCGGATATTCAGAGTCTCTTGGTGCAAAGCAGGAATTGAGAATGGCAGCTCCCATTGAAGTCAGTTATATCACGGCTCCTGCGCTGCTCAACCTCTGCAAATCCCCAAATGTAGCCGTCATCGATGTCAGGTAAACAATCAATCTCCACATCTTCCGCCACATATATGTATATATATTTTGAAACGAATCGATTGATTTACTGGAATCATTGTTAGCTGTTTAGGGATGAGGAGAGAAGTCTGGATGCTCACATAGCAGGCTCCTTTCATTATGCAAGCGACACGTTCTTCGAAAAAATTCCAGATCTCTTGCAGAACATGGAGGGAAAAGACACTTTGGTTTTCCACTGTGCGTTGAGCAAGGTAAGACCATATGGCTCTGGGTCCTTTCAATGGGAGTCCACGAGGATTCATATTTATATGATTTTGGGGTTATAGTTATAAAAACTGTCTTTAAATTGAGCCTATGCAAGGCCGCCCAGATGGTCATTAATGGTAATTAGTATGTGCAGATTTGATTCCAAATAAATAACAAGTATCTCTACTGATACAAAATAGGTGAAATGTGGGAAGAAAACTTATCTTTCTGTGAATCAATAACAGTTATAATTCCTATTAGCATCAACTACAACTAAATTGTATTTCCCTCTCTTTTCCTAATTAGGACAAAATTTTATGAAAACACCCATCTCTTTAAACAACGATTCTCTAAAAAAACAGGAAACTGGTTAGTGCACGTAAACGATCAATCCTGCATAGTAAATATAGGGATAACACTCTACGTCTGGTTAATTTAAAAAAAATCCGAGCCATTAAAAGCAGCAACCCGACGGTGTCTAGAACGATGGAAATTGGTCATCACTTATCATTTATTAGAATAACAGAGATTGGGTTATTACTTATCAATTATTATAATAATGGAAATTGGATTATCACTTATCAATTTGAGTAGTTTTCACCCGGACTGATACATTTGTTAAGACCCACTTTCTTTTGCTTCCAGTACTCTATAGACTAGGGTAATTCGGATAAACTTCTTTCAATGTAATTTGTTTCTTTGTTTCCTGTTCTCATATGTGGTAACCTAGGGAGATTTTTGTCCAAGGGTCTCTTCAGTACTAGGGTTTTAACAATTATTTTTCTTTGCTGGATTCAACGATGAATTGAACAAAACATACAGTTTCCTTTCCACAGTAACTATCACTATGATCTGAAAGTATAATATTGCATTCAATACCTTAAAATAAATCAACCACGGTTCCAATAGCACGATCCAGGTCTAGTACAGTTTGTTCAATAAACAGATGACTCCTACTTGTTCTATAATTTGACTGTTGCTACCCAATACTATCCACAGATTTAACAATAGTTACCAGCCTATCACGTCTTCGCAAATTGAAACCAGATGAGTCCGAATGACCTTAGAGCAACCAAATTGCCAGAGTTCTCTTCAGGATCATTTGCCATTTTACTTTGATTTGATAGCTGAACAATTTAGGAAATGGTCCACCTCTAGAACACTTTCATACCTTCTTTGACTATTTCAGGATGCCCCTCCGAGCTCTGCTTCAGGAGTCAAATTTTATCTTAAGCTTTGGGCCTGCCAGATAAGAGATAACCCTCTGTGGGGGCTCAGAAACCCTTCCGTAACTTCCGCAGGACTTGGTATGGCCTTAGTGTGGCCTCAGATCTGCAACAAGCGACAATTAGACCCCGAATGACTTCAGAACGACCCAAAATTTGTACAGAAGCCCTTGTCCATCCTCAAAACTATTTCAGATGGTCACAAGATTGATCTGTTCCACAATTTTGGCCTCAGAGTTTATTCAAAGATACTGTCCAACCTCTAATATGTTCGGCCTACTTCAGATGGTATGAATTCTGCCACAGACTGATCTTGCAAGGATATGAACCTCAGATAAGTTCAATCTGTCCAAGAATTAGCCTCAAAAACAATTTGTCCAGCCTCAAGGTGACTCAATTGCCTTGCCACAGAGTCTTTCCACAAGATATACTTCACTGCTCCTTATATAGAGAACCCTGGTGCCAGAACAAGTAAACAAAGGACAAATTAGGCTGAAAGACTTTGCTGCTTCCTTAAGCAAATGCTTCCTGAGCCTCAGGCTTAACAAAACAGAGACAAAATGATCTACCCATTGATGCCTCAAATGAATTAAACCCTCTTGTATTTATAGATTTCATTGAGGGGAGTTTTCTCCTTGATTACTTGAGTGAGGTTTACATCAAACCCCAACTTTGGGCTTTTTGCCCCAGCTACCCCAAACTTGCTCAAACATTGGGTATTTTGGGGTTTTCCCCTTTATCGAGGACTATAGCCTACGGGGATCGATAGGCTACTTTGTCCCTTGGGCCAATTAATCCCTCAGGGACATTACAATCCCCCCTTTTCGACATTGCTTGTCCCCAAGCAATGACAAATTTGGGTGCTGCAACTTTTTCTCATCAACCCTTGAACATGAAAATTTTCCTTCAAACTTCACAGTTACCATTCTGAATACTCTGGAACTGCAAGATGTCATTTCATTCATTAGAGGTTGCATTCTACTGCCTGCGCCCAAATCTTCATTAGGTACTTGAAAGTGGTGATCCTTATATGCTTCAAATTTTGCACTCCCATGAGGCACAAACTTCACCGGTTCCAATCTGCAAAATTGATGTTGCCAATATACAATCCAATCAATTTTTCCATCAGAGATTTCAGCAATGTGTAGGCTGCATCTTTCTCTTTGTTTTGTAGCAGTCAAATGACCCATTATGTCTTCAGTTAGACTTCCACCTTGCTCCACCATTTTCCAAAAAAATCTTCCAACAAAATTTCCATGAGATTTCTGCCTAACCAGCTCCCAAAGTGGTCCAGAATGCAGAAAAACAAGGAACAATGATCCAAAATATAGATAGCAGCCATTATTTTCAACCTCCTGCATTTGGATAGTAAATTTGCATTGTATCCTCAATTTTGCTAGCATATAGACTATGCTTCACACCAAGATAGACTTCGTAGATAATGGACTTCCTTAGGTTCAAAATCATGTCTGGTAAAGATTCTACAATCTGGTTTGACCCCACTTGTTCAACAACAGGCCAATTAGCATATGAGATGCCAGTTTGTCTTGTGTTCCTTTCTTCCCTTGTTGCTGTAATTAAATTCTCATTGTTTATGCAATCCTTGTCTTGAGGGTGGGATTTTATTGTGACTTCAGCTGGTTTGCTATGTGTAGTTCTAATGAGCTTCACCTTGAGCATAGATTCAGGAACAAATATATCTCATTTTCATAGAAGATGATTTCGTTTTCCACCTTGTACTTGTCATCATGAATGAGTCCATCCAATATTTCACAAGCAAATTTATTCTTGGAGTACTCTACTAAGAGATGGGCTCTCCAATCTCTCAAGAATGTGTCAAGTTGTTATTATTATTATTATCCAATTTTAAGGTCACGGCCAAGCCAGACACCAAATTGGTGTATGAGACCCCCTTGTTTGTGGGACAAGGGACCCACCTCCTCACAGTGATTTGACTGCTAAGTCTATGAAGGCATACATGCTCTACCCCCCTCTGGTTTTGAACTTGTGACCTCTTAGGAGGAAACACATGCTCTTAACCATTAGGCCCACTCAAGTGCATGCGTGACCTCATTACATTGTAGGTTGTTATGTGTAGTTCTACAAGTTGACATGCAAATGACTTCTCCTTGTTTGGGTATGACCTCCATTTGCTGGGCTATGACAATGCGGGGACCACCATTGGTCATGCCTCTCAAAACTACCTTGCTACCCTTTGGGTCTCAAAATTCCATTTCCATCGTTTGGTAGTTCATCACAATTCTTCCTAGTGAGTACAACCACTGAACTCCCAACACCATATTAGTATCTGCCAATTCTATCACATAAAAATCATCAGTAAGCGTATACTTACCAAGAGTGATACTCAATTGTGGAACTACTTGGGTGCATGTCATATGATACCCATCAACTACCCTCACTTCAAAGCCTTTCCTTACCACGACAACTGCATCAATAAAATTGTATGTTGCTCCACTGTCTATCAATGCTATGACATGTTGCCCTTGATTTTGAATGTGTGATATTTAGGAACTCTTGAGAGAGTGGTGATAGTACCTCCTTCAATTCTCGGAAGTGGCTTCCTCACTGCTTTTAGGGGTGGTGCTTCTTCATAGATGCTAAGTTCCTTGCTTGGTGGCTGCTTTGTATCACTCTCATTGTCGCTAGCGGGCAATACTTCAATGAAGTGAATCTTTCCCCTTCCCAAACATCAATGACTTGGTTCCCATGGATCTTTGCAAGTGAAACAAAACTTCTTTCTTGAAAGCTTTTTTTGAGTCTCTTCATCTAATCGATCCTTCTTGGTTTCGTTGTGTAGAGATATCTTCTTTCCCTCGTCCTTTGCAGTAACTTGTGGCATGGGTGGAGTCTTCACTTTTGGCGCTGCACCTCCCATATCTCGAGTCTTCTGGATGGCATCTTGTAGTGTTGCGAGATTGAATGCCTTAACCTAGGCCTGTAAGGGTTCGGATAATCCTTTTGTGAAAAGCATGATTAGTCTTTCTTCGGCTATGTCTATGACCATGACTGTAGTTCGTTCGAATTCTACAATATACTCTTCATGCAATCCGGTCTTCTTGAGTTGTGCCAGCTCTCTAAAGTGTATATTTGGGTTTTTTCGATCAAATCTATCTATCAATCTCTCCATAAAGTCTACATAAGAAGTGATGTTTTTGTTGGAAAATGTAACTAGGTTTGGTCTTCATTTAATGTATTTGAGTCATCTTGTAATGTAGTTGTCAAAAGAATAAAGAAAAGAATTATTATTATTATTATTATTATTGTGACTTATTAAAGCATGGTTTCATGCTTGGGTCACCATGTTTTAGGTCAAAGGCCCCATTGAGGACTTCTAGGATTTATTCTGATTCAATAGAGTCATTGTACTTTTAAAGAGACTCTTCTTGGGCTTTGAATCATGTAAAAAGGTTAAGTATTGAGTCAAATGTAATTTATGTATTCTACACATCAAGTCGGCCTAAGGACATCAATTCGACCTCCCTTGAAGCCTATAAATGGAAGCAAGTCGAATTCATTTGAAGCACTTCATCTCAAGCAAGTTCGATATCTCTAAGGGAGCTGGAAAGTGTGAAGTACGAAGCCGGGAAGCTAAAGGAAGTGCTAGTTGGGTGGAGTCTAAGGAGAAGAACAAAAATGAAATTTTGGTGCCTCTCTCTCTCTCTTTGTTTCATGCCCTAGTTTGGGAGATCGAAGTCTTCCAAGTTTTGCTGATGCCGAAAGTTGCTACATAGTCGAAGTTGCTGGAAGAGAGGTCGAAGATCTGGGAGGCTGACTTGGTGTGGAGGGAAGGTTTGGTCTTTGTCTAGGGTGAAGAGTCTCAAAGAATACTATTGAAAGGAAGATAATTCTGACTGGGTTTTCTCCTCGAGGGGGGTTTTGCCCTGATATAGTGCCTACATTTGGTGTCCATCGTTTTATGTGCTTTCGCTTTGGTAATTGCTTGATGAAATAAAAGAAAGAAGATATAAAGAATCATAATAACAAATCAAGAACATCACAAGTAATTATCAAGAATAAGAAAATCTTGTTGCCTTTCCGATTTTCTAACATGGTATCAGAGCTTTGGTGAAGAAAGAAGAAAAAGGCCGTCTCAAGCACTTGATCAGGGAACCATTCAAAAGGATTCTTAGGGCAGGAATCTACATTATGTTGAAAAATGTGTAACTAGGTTCGGTCTTCATAAGTATGAAATGTATTCTTGTAAATATAAAATGGAAAATAAATTATTATTATTATTGGAGCATGGGTTTCATGCTCAAGTTCTTCTATTTTATAGGTCAAGGTGTCAAGCACCCATTGAGTGCTTCTAGGGTTTGTCCTAGATTTAAGAGTCATTGTCATATATTGAAGACCCTATGGGCTCATTGTAAATTGTAAAGAAAAAAATATTTTGTCTTTAAAGTGTCAAAATACTTCCAAGATCAAGTCAGCCTAATGAGCTGTCAAGTTGGCCTACATGAAGAGCCACGTCCACCCTTGAGGAAGCCTATATATAAGAAGAACTCGTCCTCCATTTGGATCACTCACTCTCTCATCTCTTATGCAAAGAAGGAAGTGTGAAGAAGAGGACGTTGAAGTGTTTCTGGGCCTTATCTATTCTTCTAGGAAGATTGAAGTTAGGGTTTTTGCGCTGGATCTTCTGGGGTTCTATTTGGAAGCAGAAGAGAAGGGAAGGCAAGCGAAGGTCTCTTAGGGCATCTTACTAGCCCTAGGACTCAATTCAAGGCAAGCTAAGTCAAGAGGAAGGCTACTAGAGGGAGATCGAAGTCTCCTAGAGAAGCAGTAGCGGTTGCTGGGCAACAAAGTTTCAGATCTACTGGGAGGTCGAAGATATTGTAGCAAGAGGCCGCAGTAAACTTGATCTTGGAGGGTATTTGTCTGAGTCTAGTTCATGGTATTCGTCAATTGAAAGATCTGAAAGATAAGAAGAGATTTACGGGTTTTCCCATCAAGAGGAGGGGTTTTGGCCTTGGCTTGCAGCCTATATATTGTGTCACTGTTCTTACTATTTAGTATTTTGGTAGCTGTTTGATGTATTGCACATTGGAATAATAACGAACAAAGCTAATAAGTAAAAGGTAAAAATTAACATATTTATTGCCCTATTGAATTCTCAACATGGTATCAGAGCTTTGGTTCTCTAAGGGCATCATGAAGATCTCCTCAACAATGAAGAAGTTCATCAAGAAAATTGCAAGCCATTTCAAGAAAGGTATCAAGGAAGCATGGAGTTTCTTATTCTCTACAAAGAAGGTATCATTCAAAGAAAGGGATGAAGGTCTCTTCTCGACTCTCTCTGGTACATTCCAAGATAAAGACATCTGATCTGGGTAATTGATAGTGGTGCATTAAGGCACATGACTGGCCACTCCCATCGATTGAAGACCTTATCAAAAGGAAAATCCGCCTACTCTGTGAAACTTGGAGATAACAAGAGCTATCCTGTGAAGGGCATTGGATCAACTTCCATAAAACTCGAAGATGGAAGCAACATCCACTTCAACAACATTCTATTTGTTCGAGGTTTGCACAAAAATTACTTTCTATTTCAAGTTTAGAATACGAAGGAGATAGAATAGCTTTCATTGATGGAAAAGTAGTTGTTTGGGGAAAATACTCAAGCATAGATCGAACAAAAGTTATTGGTATTCGAGAAGGAAGGCTTTACAGATTAATATCTCTCATAAACCAAGCCCTAGTTCACACTGAGATTAGTCCATGTGAACTTTGGCATAGAAGGTTTGGTCATCTACATTTCAAAATAAGTTCCATAGTAGATGGAATACCGAATTTGAAGGAGGATCATGAAGGTGTCTGTAAGGGATGTGCATTGGGCAAGAATACCAAGAGACCATTTGGAAGCAGTGCTTCGCGGTCGAAAGAAATCTTGGATCTCATTCACTCTGATGTGTGTGGCCCTATGACTCCAAAATCTCTTGGAGGCCATCTATACTATGTCACATTCATAGATGATCATTCAAGAAAAACTCGAGTTTACTTAATGAAAACCAAGGATGAAGTATTTGCAAAATTTCAAGAATTCAAGGCTGAGGTGGAGAACCTTATAGAAAGAAGAATCAATATTGAGATCTGATAATGGAGGAGAATATACATCCAAAGAGATTATAGCATTCTGTAAGGAGTTTGGGATTTAGAGGGAGCTGATAGTCCTATACAATCTCGAACAAAATGGAGTTGCAGAAAGAAAGAACAGATCCATTGAAGAAAGTGTAAAAGCAATGTTACACGATCAAGATCTACTTAAGTTTCTGTGGGGAGAGGCAACAAAGACAACGGTCTACATTCAAAATCGATGTCCTCATAGATCTCTAGATAACAAGACTCCGGAAGAAGTGTTCACTGGGAAGAAGCCATTTGTAGATCATCTCCAAATCTTTGGGTGTCCTGTGTATATTCATATACCAAAGGACAAAAGAAAGAAGCTGGATCCTTCCGATATGAAGGGAATATTTGTTGGGTATAGTAACTCATCAAAGGCCTATAGAATCTATATGAAAGATGGACATCACATTGAAGTTAGTCGTGATGTCATATTTGATGAGAGTATAGCATTCAAGGGTCAAAATAACTTCCCATAGATTCTGATGACAAAGAAATTCTGATATTTGAGGGGGAAGTTAACAAGGAAGGAGAAGGATCACACCATGAAGAAGAAGGGCCAAGGAAAATACCTAATTGGTTGAAACCCACACTAGATGCAAAAGGTCCTAGGGCAGCACAAGGATCATTTAGAGTAAGTGAGAGACCCAAGAAATATTCTGGGTGTGCTACATACATGACAAAATTAATAGAAGCAAAACCATCCACCTTTGAAGAGGCTGTAGAACATCGAGAATGGAAGGATGCCATGAATGAAGAGTATCAATCTATAATGTAAATGGAGTCTGGGAGAGCGTACCTACGCCCGAAGACAAATATGTGGTTACTTCCAAGTGAATCTATAAGATCAAGCATGCAATTGATGGAAGTATAGATAAGTATAAAGCAAGATTTGTGGCTAGAGGTTTCTCTCAACTTAAAGGCATTGACTATGAAGAAACATTTGCTCCAACAACAAGATATACAACAATTCGATCATTAGTCTCTTTGGCAGCAACGATGAGATGAAACATTCACCAAATGGATGTCAAGACTGTGTTTATGAATGGCATCATAGATGAAGAAGTCTATATAGAACAACCCTTGGGATTTGAAGTCAAAGATAGGAAGGCATATGTTTGCATATTAAAGAAAGCATTATATGGCCTCAAGCAAGCACTAAGGGCATGGTATGCTAGACTGGATGCATACCTCCAAAGAATAGGCTTCATAAAAAGTTCTGTTGACTCGAACCTTTATATTAAGGTTGAAAATAATGAACCTGTAACTATTCTTATGTGTGTAGATGATCTTCTCTTGAGAGGTGTAGAAGGTTGAATTGAAGAATGTAAGAAGCAACTAGCAACATAATTTAACATGAAAGATCTTGGGCTAATGCATTACTATTTGAGACTAGAAGTCTGGTAAGGACCGAATGAATTCTATTTGGGTCAAGGAAAGTATGTGATCGATATTCTAAAGAAGTTCGACATGATGGACTGTAAACCTATGACCACTCTGATGATCACAAACTTGAAGAGACTGAGGAGTTCCGAATCAAGCCCTGTGCATCCTTCCAGGTATAGACAACTTATTGGCTCATTGATGTACTTGATGAATACTTGACCAGACATATGTTTTGCAGCAAATGTACTTAGTCAATTCCAAATGGATCCGAAGCATGATCATTGGATAGTAGCAAAGCATATTCTGAGATATCTGCGAGGAACCATCAACTACTGTCTAAAATATGATAGAAGGAATGATGTCCAATTGATTGGTTGTATCGACTGTCACTGGGGAGGCAGTGAACATGATGGAAGAAGCACTACGGGAGGATGTTTTAGCTTAGGATCCTCCATGGTCTCATGGATGAGCAGAAAGCAAGATACCATTGCTTTGAGTAGTGCTGAGGTTGAATATGTCGCAGCATGTGAAGTAACTAGAGAAGCAGTATGGTTAAGGAAGCTACTATCCGACTTGTTTGAAGGACCGATGAACCCTACAATGATACTTTGTGATAACACCAGTTGTATTCGTTTGTCTGAGAATCCAGTTTTCATGGAAAGACAAAGCACATCAACAACAAGTATCACTTTATTTGAGAGTTAGTACAAAATGGTGCGCTGTAGCTACGATATATCTCCACTGATGAACGAGTAGTTGATAAAAATTGACGAAATCACTTCCGAACAAGAAGCTTGTATACTTAAGAGACAAGCTTGATTTGGTGGATTTGTCCTCCCTAATTGAGACAGAGAGATAGACACTACATTCTTGTCTTCAATTGGGAAGAAAGAATGGAGGATTGGGTAACCATCTGGCATTCGATATTCTTTGAGAATGTGGTAGGGCATTCAAGACAAGAGTAGTCGTGGACCGATATTCTTTGAGGATTAGCTACCCAAGATAAGAATAGTCCAATGGGAGGTCATACTCTGTGAACACCTGGGTGGGGTATGTACCTTGGGAGACAATGATGATGGTGTCTATACATCATTGGTCTTGCCAGCATTGTGCTTTGATCTTGTGGAGAGATAGAGCTGTTAGTCAAGGCCTTGCTATGTGACAATGTTGGTTAATATGATGCTAGACATATGGGTTACCAATCTGACTCTTCTTATGAGATCTCTTCAGATTGAGAATAACCATGTACCTCTTATGAATACCTCCCTAGTTAAGAGGGAGTGTTGAAAAATGTGTAACTAGGTTTAGTCTTCATAAGTATGAAATGTATTCTTGTAAATATAAAATGGAAAAGAAATTATTATTATTATTGGAGCATGGGTTTCATGCTCAAGTTCTTTTATTTTATAGGTCAAGCACCCATTGAGTGCTTCTAGGGTTTGTCCTAGGTTTAAGAGTCATTGTCATATATTGAAGACCCTATGGGCACATTGTAAATTGTAAAGAAAAAATTATTTTGTCTTTAA
Source organism: Pinus tabuliformis (assembly GCA_031772625.1). NCBI lineage: Eukaryota > Viridiplantae > Streptophyta > Pinopsida > Pinales > Pinaceae > Pinus > Pinus tabuliformis. The sequence goes on from CM062810.1 coordinate 833,611,619, forward strand.
AGTGTCAAAATACCTCCAAGATCAAGTCGGCCTAATGAGCTGTCAAGTCGGTCTACATGAAGAGCCACATCCACCCTTGAGGAAGCCTATATATAAGAAGAACTTGTCCTCCATTTGGATCACTCACTCTCTCATCTCTTATGCGAAGAAGTAGAAGAAGAGAAGTCGAAGAAGGAAGTGTGAAGAAGAGGAAGTCAAAGAAGGAAGTGCGAAGAAGTCGAAGTGTTTATGGGCCTTATCTATTTTTCTGGGAATATCGAAGTTAGGGTTTTTGCACTGGATCTTCTGGGGTTCGATTTTGGAAGCATAAGATAAGGGAAGGCAAGCGAAGGTCTGTTAGGGCATCTTACTAGCCCTAGGACTTAAGTCAAGGCAAGTGAAGTGAAGAGGAAGGCTATTAGAGGGACATTGAAGTCTCCTAGAGAAGCAACGACAGTTGCAGCAATTGCTGGGCAACAAAATTTCGGACCTACTAGGAGGTCAAAGATATTGCAGCAATAGGCCGTGGTAGACTTGATCTTGGAGGGTATTTGTCTGAGTCTAGTTCATGGTATTCATCAATTGAAAGATCTGAAAGATAAGAAGAGATTTACGGGTTTTCCCCTCAAGAGGAGGGGTTTTGGCATTGGCTTGCAACCTATATATTGTGTCACTGTTCTTACTGCTGTGGTCGCTGTTTGATGTATTGCACATTGGAATAATAACAAACAAAGCTAATAAGTAAAATGTAACACAAACAATTATCAAGTTAAGAGAATTAACATATTCATTTCCCTATTGAATTCTCAACACTATATTCAAGGAAGATGTCTAGCACAATCAAGGGAGAGGACAAACTTGAAGGAACCTCAAACTACAGGTCTTGGAAGAAGATGATTGATCTCATCCTTGAAAAGAACAAGGTAGTAGGCTTGGTTAAAGGAAAAGTAAAGAAGCCTACAGATGACTCTAGTGATGCTGACAAAGTAAAATTCAGAGAATTAGAATTGGTGGCCATGACTCTAATGGTAGAAGGAATAAAGGACAATCTTGTCCCATTCATAGCCAATATTAGTCATGCTCAGGAAATACTGAAGCCTTGTCAAAGTTATTCACTATTAAGAACATTGGTCAAGTAGCAAGTTTGAAAAATGAGCTAAGGACCACAAAAATGACTAAAGAAGACACAATGGCCTCCTCCTTTGTGAAGATAGCAAGAATCAGGGATGACCTTTTGGCCATTGATGAAATTGTTCTAGACAAAGAACTCGTGATCACTGCTCTATTAGAATTGCCACCTACTTGGGGTGCATTTGCGGCAGGACTTAACAGTTGGAAGGAAGCTCCCACTTTTGAGGAACTATGGATTGCCTGCAGTTAGGAAGAATTGAGGATCTCATTAGTTTCCAATTCTGAAAATGTTTCAAATGCCTACATTGCGCAACATGAAGGAAAGAAATCGAAGGGACCAAGGAAGAAAGTTGACATGTCCAAGCTAGAGTGCTATCAATGTCATAAGAAGGGTTACTATAGGAGTGACTGTCCCGACAATGCAAGAAACGAGAAGAGAGAAAGATATCAAGCCAATGTTGTTGAAGAGGAAGACCTAAAGAGAGCCAAACCCAAAGAATTTGATATAAGCGACTTACACTACTAAGTCCTTTGCTTGTAGCCTTAGATATCTTATTTTATATTTTTGATGTTTTAGAATTTATAGGTTTTTAACATGTTTTTGGAAAAACACTGTTTGTTTTTGTAAGTTTATAGGTATTCCTCAAGCTTTCGAGGGAGCCCCCAACAACTCCCAAAGATAAGTATCTCACTTCCTTTCAGGTTTTAGTTTCATGTACTCATTTAGTTTTGATTATATTAAATACTAATCATCATTCTCCCTTTATTGTCTTGATTAGGAAAACATCTGCTATATTCTCAAGGAGTATGAAAGAGGACCTCTCAAGACAAGGTTTATCAAAGAACTAAGGTATGCTTTAAAACATTGATTTCTTTCTAATAAATGTTTATTCATTTGACAATCTATTACTAACATTGTTGTGACTAGCCATAGTGAATCATATTGATTCTTATTTCGAGTGATTCATCACTTGATAAATCTACCCCACTCCTATTCTTAACTTATTTTATAGAACCCTAGACAGGTTCTCTTGAAAACCCTAACCTAAGGGTATTTTGACAATGTGTGAAACTCTAGCTTGCTTAGGGTTATAGTGAAATGCTATTTGAAGTTTTTGTTGATGATGTCATGTTTGGGATTTTGGTATGATCAGGAAAACCTAACTTGTTAGGGTTGAATGATAAAGTCTAAAATCCCGAACCTTTGAAGTTTTGGTAAGTTTGGGTTTGCTATGTTCTTATATTGAAACCCTAACTCATTAGGGTTTGGTGGAATGTGCAAGCATGACCCTTATAATGATTTCCTTGGTGTGTGTGTTTGTATGATGAAACCCTAGTCTAATCAAGTTTATTGTATAACTCTTATTGGTCTTTGTGAAGTTGGGTTTGACTAACACATGATATGAAATGCCTATGCATGATGATGAAGTTTGTCGGTGGTCATGAATCCTAAGGTTTGGAACTAAACCTTAGTCAAAGTTTGTCTTTCTAGGATAATAATATATGTCAAATTCTAGGGTTTTGGAGTTAAGTTTTAGAAGTAAAAATCTCTGATATTAGATGACAATATGATGATTTGAGATTTGTGTAAGATTGTTGAAATCCAAGTTTTGGTTGGGATTGATGTTTGGTAAAAAATCTAGGGTTTGCAACTACCCCTAGTGGAAGCTAGTCATGTTAATGACTAAGCTGTGATTAGTTTTGATTGATTCTTTTGCATGAAATCTAGGATTTGTATGAATCCCTAGTGGAAAATCTAACATATGAATTCTAAAAGTTGTTAGATGCCTTGTAGATCTATATTTGTTTGAATTGTTTCTAAGTATATTTTGTAGTAGGGTATGTTACACCTTTGAAAGAAACATTGAAACCCTAGATGGAATGAAAGTTGTTATGAAGTAGTCTAGGGTTTATGACAAAGTCCCTAGCAAGATGTTGAAGAGTATATGTCTCTTGTTTGTAATTAAGTTTGGGTATCTGATATGTATAAAGTTGAAATGCTTCCGTGATTCTGATATGGCTAACTTCATGCTTCTATAGATTTGGTTGTACTTGCTATCTAAGTTGTGCAGGTACACAATCTTCAATATGGTGAAGATGCTCGTTGATGTGATAAGCATGATGAGGATGATGATAACTCTGATGAAATGGTTGGAAGCCATGAAAGATTCTCCGATGACAAAAAGAAGAAGTTGATCTCCCTGAGGAATCCTGAATAGAAGAGATCTCCCTAAAATTAAGAGGGAGTCTGGATAAAGAGATGCTCCTTGGTCGAGAGGGAGGGCATAGCTTGGTTTTGATTGAAGAATGAATTTCAGAGGATATGTTGCTGCATGAGAAGTAGGAAAGGAAAGTGAATGATTAAGGAATCTTCTGTTAGAGATTTGGTTGATGGTCCTACTATGAAAAGTTGAGAAGCAACATCAAGACCCTGGAGGTTTGTATTTGATTATGTACATATGAAAGTATATTATTGATTGGGTTTGTGTTTGTACAGGTGAATCTCTCGAAAGTGTTGATAACATGCTAGTTACCAATCAGTTTGATTGGGAGAGATTGATTATCCTTGATCTGCTGGATGTAGGAGTGTTGAGGCTTTGTGAGTGAAGGAGGACATCTGGCTGACACTTTGTGTCGATGTTTAGGTCCCGAAGTTGGAAAAGGTGGTGTTGTTTATAGAGCTCTGTTTTTGGATACACACCGGGATCTTTGGGTTGGTGGTTAGCAAGTAAGTTTGATGGTACCTAGAGACGCTGAAAGCTCGAGTCCATCTTAGTCCCACCCAGATAGATTTTCCTGGTAAGGAATCTAGTCCGTGGCATTGTGGTGCCTAAATTGTTGAGATCAATGGATAGATTGCCCTGGTCAGGAATCTAGTCTATGGCATTGCAGCACCTAATGTTCTTCATGGTTCATGATGAAGTGTTGGAAAATGTAACTAGGTTCGGTCTTCATTTAATGTATTTGAGTCATCTTGTAATGTAATTATCAAAAGAATAAAGAAAAGGATTATTATTATTATTATTATGACTTATTAAAGCATGGGTTTCATGCTTGGGTCACCATGTTTTAGGTCAAAGTCCCCATTGAGGACTTCTAGGATTTATTCTGAGTCAATAGAGTCATTGTAGTTTTAAAGAGACCCTTCTTGGGCTTTTGAATCATGTAAAAAGGTTAAGTATTGAGTCAAATTTATGTATCCTACACATCAAGTCAGCTTAGAAGAAATCAAGTCGGCCTAAAGACATCAATTCAACCTCCCTTGAAGCCTATAAATAGAAGCAAGTCGAATTCATTTGAAGCACTTCAACTCAAGCAAGTTCGATATCTCTAGGGAAGTTGGAAAGTGCGAAGTACGAAGCCGGGAAGCCAAAGGAAGTGCGAGTTGGGTGGAGTCTAAGGAGAAGAAGAAAAACGAAATTTTGGTGCCTCTCTCTCTGTTTCGTGCCCTAGTTTGGGAGATCAAAGTCTTCCAAGTTTTGTTGATGCCGAAAGTTGCTTGATGCCGGAAGTTGCTACATAGTCGAAGTTGCTGGAAGAGAGGTCGAAGATCTGGCAGGCTAACTTGGTGTGGAGGGAAGGTTTGGTCTTTGTCAAGGGTGAAGAAGAAAAACGAAATTTTGGTGCCTCTCTCTGTTTCGTGCCCTAGTTTGGGAGATTGAAGTCTTCCAAGTTTTGTTGATGCCAGAAGTTGCTACATAGTCGAAGTTGCTGGAAGAGAGGTCGAAGATCTGGCAGGTTGAATTGGTGTGGAGGGAAGGTTTGGTCTTTGTCTAGGGTGAAGAGTGTCAAATAATACTATTGAAAGGAAGAGAATTTTGACTGGGATTTCCCCTTGAGGGGGGTTTTTCCCTGGCATAGTGCGTACATCTGTTGTCCATTGTTTTATGTGCTTTTGCTTTGGTAATTGCTTGATGAACTAAAAGAAAGAAGATATATGGAATTGTAATAACAAATCAAGAACATCACAACTAATTATCAAGGATAAGAAAATATTTCTGCCTTTCCAATTTTCTAATAGTTTGCATGTCCCAACATAACCAGTCCATGATACCACCAATCATGTGCCTCCCCTTCTAGGTGCAGTGTGGCAAATTGAATAGCATCTGTTTCTTGCATGGGATTAAGTCGGAAATAAGTGTCCAACTTTTGTACCCAAGCCCTTGCTGAGCACTTTGATGATCCATCAAGAAGGGATGGGTAGCTTTCCTACCTTGCGCATCAAATTCGGATTTCGTTGTTCCCTAGGTCTATTATGATATCTAATGTTGCTGTATTCCTGGAAAGTTAGGGCTGCTCGAGTGTTCTCTTCTAGTGCTGCATACTCCCGGAATTATTCATAAAAGAGTCTAATTTGCTGTGCTGCTTCTTGGGTCGCTGTCTGCTGTTGGTTTAAAAATTTGGGGAGTAAGGGTCTAAGACTCCTTCCACTGGTTGCCCTGTTGTGTGTTTGAGGAGTAGCATTGGAGAAACCAGGGTTATGGCTGCTACTTCCTTTAGTACTAGCCCTATTACCTGCGTTCAACTCTCTATTACCAAGATTATTTATGGCTTGGGCACTAACCTGAGCCATCTGTTGCTGTCCTTCCAGAAGCACAATGGTCATTTGCTGCTGCTGCTAAAGTATTGCATATAGTAGGTCTCTAGGATCCTGTTCCCTTTGCCCTGTTCTATCCCCCATAGCTGGCTGATGGTTTTTTCTCTTTCTTCTTACAGTGATGTTGCTCGTATCTTCTGGAAGCATTCAAGGCTCATGCACTCACAAGCTGGCAAGATGCTTGTGCTCTGATACCATTGTGTGAGATTTTTGCCTTAGGTTTCTTCAGTACTAGGGTTTCAACAATTATTTTTCTTTGCTGGATTCAATGATGAAGCGAACAAAACATTCAATAATTCAATATAGAATTAACCACAGAGTTTCCTTTCCACAGTAACTATCACTCAATGATCAGAAAGTATAATAATGCATTCAATACCATAAGATAAATCAACCATGGTTCTAGTAGCAGGATCGAGGTCCAATACAGTTTGTTCAGTAAATATATTACTCCTACTTGTTCTATAATTCGACTGTTGCTACCCTATACTATCTGCAGATTTAACAATAGTTACCAGCCTATCACGTCTTCACAAATTGAAACCAGAGGAATCCAAATGACCTTCGAGCAACCAAACTGCTAGAGTTATCTTCAGGATTGTTTACCAATTTACTTTGATTTGATAGCTGAACAATTTAGGAAATGGGTCTGCCTCTGGAACGCTTTCAGACCTTCTTTGACTGTTTCAGGATGCACCTCCGAGCTCTGCTTCCGGAGCCGAATTTTGTCTTAAGCTTTGGGCCAGCCAGATAAGAGATAACCCTCTGCGGGGGCTCAGAAACCTTTTTGTAACTTCTACAGGACTTGGTATGGCCTCAGGGTGGCCTCAGATCTGCAACAGGCTACAATTAGTCACCGAATAACTTCAAAACGTCCCAGAATTTGTACAGAAGTCCCCATCCAACCTCAGAACTATTTCGGATGGTCACAAGATTGGATCCGTTCCACAATTTCAGCTTCAGAGTTTATTCAAAGATACTGTCCAACCTCAAGAATATATTCGGCCTGCTTCAAATGGTATTTCTTCTGCTACAGACTGATCTTGCAAGGATATGAACCTCAGACAACTTTGTTCTGTCCAAGAATTAGCCTCAGAAACAATTCGACTCGCCTCAAGGTGACTTGATTGCCTTGCCACATAGTCTTTCCACAAGATATACTTCGCTGCTCCTTGTATAGAGAAAACCCTGGTGCCAAAACAAGTAAACAAAGGACAAAATAGGTTGAAAGACTTTGCTGCTTCCCGTCACCAGAACAAAGAAAAATGACTAGGTAGGGGGGGATCACCTCCACCAAAACTAGTCCAAGAGAGAAAATGGGGTCTTAAACCCTTAGAGCCTCAAGCTCAAGAAAACAGAAACAAAATGATCTAATCCTAGTGATACCTCAATTGAATCCTTGAGGGGATTTTTCTCCTTAATTAATTGAGTGAGGTTACATCAAACCCTAACTTTGGGCCATTTGCCCTAGCTGCCCCAAACTTGCTCAAACATTGGGTATTTTGGGGTTTTCCCCTTTATCGAGGATTATAGCCTACGGGGATCAATACGCTACTTAGTCCCTTGGTCCAATTAATCCCTTGGGGACATTACATCATAAGTGTTTTAATAAAAATAATTCAGTATAATCACAATTAAAGATATGCCTTGCTGCCTTGATCTTTTCTTACTGTACTTTGAGAAAATTTCTCTTATCTGATCTAGTGTATTTTCAGACAGCCTAACACATGGATTTATGTCCACCTAAATGAACTGAATTTGATCAGACTGGTTGGAATGCTTTTAAGGGTTTAATTTCCCTCTGCTCTATAATGACGAGTATTGCTTACTAGCCTTTGTTACTGCGCAAATTTTGAGTGCATCCAACAATTGAACACTATTATTTGAGGGAAAGTGTAATTGATGCATTACAAGAAGTAGCAAGATAGAGAAAATAAAAGTCAGGACAGAAGGAAGACATTATGTTTTATTCCAAGTCGTATTTTATTGCATAGGTTAGTGGCCATCTAGACAGTTTGCCCTATAGGATATTTAACCATCCATCACATTAATTAACAAAGGTTAAAGACTTGATACTTGATTAAATATTTTATTGACATATTTTCTCACAGGAAATATAGACTAAGAGGTAGTTTGGACTCTGGAGCATTAACTTGTTTTTTAGATTCAATTTTCAAGTAATCTCAATTAATGTGTGTTTGCTTAACATAATTTTGTTTGAAATGAAATTTATGCAGCTCATAAGACACTTGAAATTGGCCTGTATGAACTGCACCTTAACTGATATATAGACCAGTTTATATTTGTTGGCTCTTTTTGAAGACCAGGGTTTTACTTTTAACAGGTTTCCAGCAAAAGTCCAGACTCCAGCTGTAGTATAGTGTGCTGGCATTTTCAATCTCTGTGACCTAAAGCACTGTTGAGATTGAAGGATAAAGATGGAACTTCCAGAATGAGTAGTATGCTGCCATTCTACTTTAGTATTTATTTATGACCAAAACTACACTACTGTTGTGCAACTCTTTTTACATTGATATTATGTGCAGAGTCATAGCAGGAAATAGATTTATTTTAATATGAAATAAACAAAAGCACCTACATACCAGTCATCCACAAAGATTACACATTACACAACTTGAAAAGAGAGTGGGCTTCCATTATAATACTGTGCAATCAGAACCCTGTACATCATTACTCCTGTAACAAGGACATTTGTGATTCATAACAACAGTAGCATACTAGAGAACCCCATTTCACAGCAATATAATATGGATCCAAAAGATTAACAATGACAATAACCAACACAAATAGTATCAACAACTGTAATATCCCTTAGGGGAAATTGCCCTTAGGGTTAAAGAACATATGACAGATTTTGTTCCAGTATCACAATCTTTTCAATTCAACAGAGATAATATTGAAAACATAACAATGAGAACGAGTAAATGATCTTTAACAGTACACATCGAGTTACAACATTCACTCCTACCAGAACAAGTAAATGATCTTTAACAGTACACATCGAGTTACAACATTCACTCCTGCCAGTAGGGTTTACTGTACAGCTTCAATAATTTGGTAACATTATCACAGTATCCTACCAACAACAACTAATCAGATTACAGTCCTGCTGTTACTTCTTACTTGCCTTGGCAGCCTGCTGCCTTGTACTTTGTGCCTTCTACTGCTGCAATGTTACTCTGGCCAGACTCACTGAAATTATCTTGAGACTGTTGCTGCGGGCTCCAAAACTACTTCACTGCCAAAGAGAATTTATAGCAAACCTTGCTGTTCAGGATTGACCATTTTGCTGGTCTAACATGGCTGTCTGATTCCCAGGGATATGCCGCTGCCTTAACACGAACTTAGGAGGTGGATTGCTGCTTACTGGAGGTGATCCACAGCCCAAATTTGGGCCTCAGGAATTCCACGTTGCCATAGACTAGTCTTTAAAGAGTTCCACTGCCTTAGGAGGAGTCCTAGTATCAATCCGCTGTTCCAGAAATTGTCTGGGAAGGGCATGCTGCCTCAGATACTGCCCTAGAGGGCCTCTGCTGACTCAGATGGGGTATTGATCTACAGAAGCCTCGCTGTCCTTGATTTAAGCCTGAGGAAACTCGGAATAGATGAGAGATGTCACAGCGTGTCTCCTCAAGCCAAACCAGCCACAGAAAATCTACCCTTGCTTGCCAAAAACCAGATGAAAGATGCTTTGGAAGAATTATGCCAAAACAGAATAGAGGGATTGGCTAGGGTGGAATCTTTCACCACCGAAACCAATCAAAGGAAAAAGGGGTCTTAAAACCCTTAGAGCCTCAACTCACAAAACAAAAATATCCAACAACCATGATGAGAATAATGATTCTCCTCTCTCTTATTTATAGACTCCCTTTGGGGTCTCTTCTCCTTATTTTAATTTGAGGGGTTACAAGTTTCCCTCCACTTAGCCCCAATTCTGGCTTCCTTCACAAGTTTTCCCCCAATTACCCCAATTTACCCAATGTTGCCCCAAAAGCATTGGATAATGGGTTCCCCCTTTTATATTTGATTATAACCTATGGGGTTGGATAGACTACTTTGTCCTCCCTTGGGCAATTAATTAGTAGGGGATATTACAGTTCCCCCTTCCCGATATTGCTTGTCCTCAAGCAATTGCAAGTTCGGGCGTTGCAAAATTTGTCCCCATGCTTTCGAGAATGAGGACCTCTTAATTGATTCATATCTTTTCTTTTGATCACTTTGAAACTGTCCATCTTTTTTCAAAACAAGTGATGTAACAGTCCCTGGCTCTTCTCCATATTCACCGCCATCACAAATATTTGCAACCGCAAAAAATAAATGCCTTCAAAGGAGCAAGTGACCAACACTGAAGTTTGGGGTGATGCTGATGTTAAAATCCCCATAATTATATAATAGAGCTAGATGAGGACCATCTTTCTTATTGAACATTGGTATCTGAGTTCCATCCTTGTTGGTTATGAAAACCTGTTTAGCCTCAAACTCTGTTTGCTCAAGGTCTGGAACAACAGTCCCTTTAAAAACTACTAACTCTGGTTTTTCCACATCTAGGTTGCATTGATAGATAATGCCAGGGGTCAGGAAACTGCTAGAACCAATAAGTTTCTCTCTGTCTTTACGCCTTCCTAATATTCTAGAAGCTGACCCAATATTTATTGGCAAATTTTGAAGAAATTCTCGGGATTGCAGTTCTTGTATTTTCATATAGCTTAATAGGAGCTGATTTCCATTGACACATGAAGCTGATTCACAAACACCCTTCTCAGTAATATCATTTAATTTAGAACTGTTTTTATCGATCTGGTTGCCTGGGTGATCTACTGCAAAAAACATTTTTATTTTTTTCGTAACAACATTTATTGTACCTTCAACTTGCTTGTAATGAGTAGCCGCAAAATCCTCCTCTTCTGTGGCATCCCTAGATTTTAATCTTGTATGGATTGCACCAGATATATCTCCCCGCCTTCCATCAGCAGCTACATTATTATTCATCTTTATTGCTTCTTCTCTCGATTTCTGATTGTAATACCTATCAGCTTTGCCCTCCCTCCCAAATTGGAAAGGAATTTGCTTATCATGCTCCTGTAACTCTTTAACAGTGTAGAAATTAAACTCAATAGCATTATTATTGCTCACTCTTAGGTCTGCACAGGTTGCATATGAGTGGCTGTCATTCTGGCCACTTGGAGGGCCATGATCCATTGTGAAATGCTGATGAGTCTCCCCATTTGACTGTTTATGCCAACCAATTCTGTTGCAATCATTTTGAGGATCCAAGCTATTGGTTTCAGAAGTGTATCACAAAAGCAGTGATGATGATAATAGTAGTAGAGTCAATGGAGCAGTATTTGACTCTTTTAGTGTTGTAGCAGGGGAGCTCATATCCTTCTTTGAATTGCTAGTTTTTGAAAGATTATTTGTCAGGCCAGGGGGTAACTCTTCAAACTGAATTGTGATTTTGCATTAAGGCTGATCACAGATATATACATGGAGGGAGAGACTCTTGGGCTTCATCTCCTAGTGTCTCTTCATATTCCAACTCTCCTTGTTTTCTATTTACATTATTTTACACATATTCACCCAATCCCAAGGATTAGGTGTCAACATTCCCCCCCTTAATCTGAAGGGATGTTATTGAGTCCAAGCATCGTTCTGAAGTTTTCGAACTTTTCTCTTCCAAGCGCTTTGGTGAAGATGTCTACAATCTGCTCATTTGTGGAACAATGGCACAGATGGATCATCTTGGCCTCAACATCATGTCGAATTAGATGGTATTTTGTATTGGTGTGCTTCGTTCGATCATGGAACTTTGGGTTCTTGGCCAACTTTATTGCAAAAGTGTTATCAATCATGAGTGGAGTTGAATGCACTTGTTTCACCTGCAAATCTTCTAGAATTTTCTTGAGTCACACAATTTCGTTTGTTGCTTCAGCTGCTGCCACATATTCTGGCTCTGTTGTGGACTGATTGTTTGTATGACCTCCAGGAGACAACTCCTGATCCAAGACTCATAGCATAACCTGAAGTAGATACCCCAGTTTCTTTATCTCCATCGAAGTCTGAATCAGAGTATCCAATCAAGTTAAAGTCGCCCAAAGTCCAAAGTCTTGAGTTCCCTTCAAGTACTTTAGAACTCTTTTTGCAGCAGACCAATGTCCCTCACAAGGCTTTTGCATAAATGTTGAGAGGATTCCAACAACAAATGAAATGTCTAGTCTGGTAGTAGACTTCCTACAAGCTGTCTATACTTTGTTGCATCCTCAAATACTTTTGCTTTAATGGATGTGAGCTTTAATTTCTGTTCCATTGGAGTAGTCAAAAAATTGCACTCAGCCATGCCAAACTTGTTCAACAAATCTCCAATGTACTTCTTCTGAGAAAAGAATATAAACTTTAGATGTTGAGTTACTTCAATACCAAGATAGTAGTGAACATACCCCAAGTCTGTCATTTCAAAATCTTTCCTCAATTCCTTCTTTATAGAAGCAATACAACTCTCATTGTTCCCTATCATCAAAAGATCATCTATATACACCACAAGATATACAATTTTTTTGCCAACTTTCTTGACAAACAAAATTGCATCATCAAGATCATAATGTTTGAAGTTGAGTTTCAGAAGATGCTCCGTTAACTTCTCGTACCAGGCTCGCGGTGCTTGCTTGAGGCCATACAAGGATTTTGAAGGCTTGCATACTTTATGTTCTTGACCCTTCACAACAAATTCTTTTGGCTGGGACATAAAAACATTCTCTTTTAGATCTCCATTCAAGAAAACAATTTTTACATCCATTTGATGGACTTTCCAATTGTTTTGTGCTGCCAAGGCAAAGAGTGTCTGGATGGTAGCCCATTTTGCTGTGGGGTAAAAAGTCTCCTCATAGTCCACCCCTTTGTGCTTGTCAAGTGAGCCATCAGCTTTATATTTGTTCTTGTAGACCCACTTGCAACCTATTGGTTTGGTTCCCAATGGAGGATCAACCAGCTTTCAAGTGCCATTCTTTATCAAGGCATCATACTCTTTCTATGTCGTTTTTTTCCATTCATCATGAGAAGAGACTTCTTTGAAGGAAGTTGGTTCAAAATCTATAAACAAATTCAGTTCACAATCATAAGAAACACCCATATCAATAGGTGAATCAGAAGCATCTACATCACCTTTGTTGTTGCACAAAGTGTCTAGGCACTGCGGCAACGCTCAGAGTAAGGGCTGTCACTTTAATCTTTACTCACTCTGTTTAGACTCTCTCCTAGACAAGTCAAGGGGGGTAGTCCCTAAGGTAAATAGATGAGGGTAGCCTGTGGAACACAGGCTCTAGGAGATTTTAAGAATGAACAACTTGATGAATTTAAAATTTTAAAGCAAGTCTAGGTCAATTAAGATAAGACACAATCGCAAGATCTAAATGACTACAAACCAGTGCCTTTAATATTTGAATTAACCATAGACTAAATAAAACAAGTTATCCAGAGAAAACTTATAAATGTGGCAGAGAGACGATCATGAACAATTAATGGTAAAATGCCCAAAACTCTATCATGCAAGAGATTCCAGATTTAAAATGATTTTCATTAATGACCCAGATCTAGAATTTAATTAACTTTCTCCTATAGTCAATATGATTTTTTTAAACATTTATCGTACTTTGACAATAGAGAAATCACAAAAATGCATTTAATCAGCAAATAACACGAAGGACCTTTAGTATTTTAATATTACTTAAGCAAGTAGTTGAATGTGGTAAATGAAGAAATCAAAATCTTTTAATGTGACAGAATTAAAATGAATTAAAGGGTTAAAAATTTTAATGGGCCATAGGCCACATTAAAATATTAAATGTGAAAGCGAAAGTTCCTTTTTAGTTTATTTTATTCTCAATCCCAAAGTCACAATTTTTTTTTAGATTTTTTTTTTTTTTTTTAATTATTATTTTAGAAATTTTTATGATTTTTAATTTGTAAAAAAAAAAAACCAAATATAAAAAGAATCAAATGTCACAAAGATTTAAAGAAGGTTTTTTTGATTTTTTCCAGATGTTTTAGATTTTAGATTTTTTAATTTTGTTAATTTTGTAGGCTTTTTAATGTTTTTTAAATGAAAATGAAAATGAAAACCATAAATCAAATTAGAAAATAAAATGAAAAAAGAGAAATCGAAAAGTAATAAACAAAAGATCCAAATTTTAAAATGGAATAGGGCCAAATTAAAGCAAAGAATAAAAAATCAAACTCTAAACTAACCTAACTCGTAAATGAAAATAAAAAAAGTAATGCTGCTAACCCTAACTAACCAACCTAAAACACACTAAAAAAAAACGGAATGCTTGCTTTATTGTTTATGCAGGTTATTTCGACGACGGCATATGCAGCGACGACCAGCAGATGAAGGTCAACGGAGGAGAGGAGATGCAGCGAGAGGAGGCCAAGAGAGCGATGGGTTGGCAGAGGGAGAGCAACAATGAGGGCCGTGAACAGATGAGAGCAGCAAGAATGGACACGCGGATGTAGGTAGAGCGGCGGATAGGGACGAAATCACAAGGTTTAGGTAGTCACGATTTGCAGGTCTAGACGACAGTAAGATAGAAGAGCAAAGAGAGGTAGCGGACAACAATGTTAGGGAACACGCAAAACGGCTTGGGTAAGGCTGCGATGGAGCAAAGAGAGGTTGCAGATGCGAGGGTTTGGAGCTTGGACATGCGGATCTAAGGGCAGAATTGAGGGCGAGTTTAGCAATGGGAATGGAGGATGCATGGGCAACAGACTTAGGCAACGTTTGAGGGAGAGGGATCCGCAGGTTTTGAAGGCAACACTTGGAGCTGCAAAATGTAGATGTAACAAAGAAACCCAAAATTTTCCAGAAACTTCAAAACATAAAAAAAATTGAAATTTTGCAGGGCCCAAAAAACCAGGCAGCAAACCAATCAACAAAAATGGTAGCCCAGAAACTCTTTGAGAAATTTCCGGAAATCTTAATTAAAATGTTGAATCCACTTGCTTCAGATTTAACCCTCAAACCCTCAAGAAAATTTCCAGATCTAAAACACTTTAAACCCGAGTCAGAAAACCAATTTTTTTTTTTTTTGTTACAGATTTATGCACCAGAATGGTAGATCTATTAGATCTAAGGAGGATGAGTCCAACTCCGCTCCCAGATCTGATAATCTAAGGCTCTCAACAACTCATATCTATCAATTTCCCACACAAAAATTAAATTTTTAAATTTTAAATGAGGTGCTAACTCAAAACCCTTTGTGTATCACACATAAAATCTTATGATAAGCCCGAAGATAATTTGGCTGGGCTTCTTAGAAAACACAGATCGAGAGTTGGCTGGTCCAACTGAAAACTTCTCCTAATGCCTGAGGATCTAAAAATAAGATTTTCTTGCAAAACTCAATCCAACCATCAAAATAGAGCGAAAAAATGATAATAAAATTAAGATAAATAGAGACACCTGCTATTACATTCAAAATTTAAGTTACCATTTAAACCTCAGTGACTGAGCAAGATACCTGTACTCAAATCACTCTTCTGAAGCTATCATCAATGGTTAAAAAAAATATTATGCATGAAAACAACACATCTTACAGTATTTCCATGAAGAGTAACACTAGCAAAATTTAACTCCAAAGTCTTTCTTTATTATCCAGGCAAAATTACACAAGAGCTTTTTGCTTAGCACACGACTCAAAGGTTGGATCAATTGACTAGTGAATGGATTCCTATTTAAAGATAAATCCTCCAACGGCTAGTTCGAGTGATATTTTGGCTATTTATTTTTGGCATTTATTTAAAAAAATGTTCGAAATACCAAATTAGTTGTAGAAGATATTAAAATATGAATATTGGTACATAAATAAAGATAGATATGGCATTTATTGTACATCAATGATTAGTTATTCGAGCATCAACCAACTAGAATCTATATTCCTCTCCTTTTTTCTAGCCTTTGCCTCTACTTTGGTTCTCTAGGGATATTAGTCAACAATGCCTAGTTTTGATCAAATGGGTGAATCCTGAAAACTGTTAAGTATGCTGAATTTAAAATGGTATATGAAATTCTATTTTCTTCATATGAAGTTTGATAAAGTTGGAACCACTCAAATATCCTAGATCATTTCATGGTAATGTTAAAAATTTAAGTAAAAAGATGAAAATGAAAAATAAAGGAGAATGTCACTTATACTTTAAGAATTTAACATTACCATTAGGGAGCATCAAAGGGGCACCTTGAGAGTGTTTGAGAAGCATAATTCCTCACATAACAATTAAAAAACCCATCTCAAGTCCCCCCAGAAAAAACTAAGTTTGTGGAACAATCCGCCTTTTTGTTGGATTCACTCGCGATCCACGATAGATTTGCTTGTGATCTATGACCGATCCACTCGCGATCGGCGATAGATCCATTCCGGAACCGCAGATCGGACTGTCACAACTCCATTTTTCCAGGAACCGCAGATCGCACTGTCACAACTCCATTTTTCCAGGAACCGCGAAAAAAAGGCAGAATTGTAGATTTGATTCTCGGATCCGTGGTTCCACCTGAGGATCGGCAACTAATCTGTTCGCGACGCGAATCTGCCTTTAGATTTGTGTGGGGGGGGGGAGGATCCTGCAACATTGCTCCAAGGCTAGATTAGGGGCTTTAATTTAGGAACTTAATATTTTCTCTGTAAGGGAAGTTGTGCACCTCCTCTATAAATATAGGTACACTTCCTCTCATTAACTCATGGTTGGATTGGGGGAGAAATCCTGTAGCAAGTCTGAAGGAATCTGACCATTCTAAATCAATCTTTTATGGAATCTTGTAGTTACTGGATATTTCAGATGAATTTTTATCATAAGATGGAATTGTGCTGACATCAATTATCTTGGGAACATATGTTAGTTAAGATAACTAACATATATAGACTAGTTAGGATGTCTAATTTTATGATTTGGGTGTCGATAAGGAGTTCTTATGATATGATTTTCCCTTAACCTATTTGTGGTGATTTCTTGGTTTACTAGAGTTATCTGATTCCCTTTAGGTATAGAGGTTGCTTGGTTAATATTTGGATTTTCTCTTAGAATTTCTGTTGTTTGAACTACAACATCCGAGTATGTCTTCACTTCAATTGAATATGGATTTCTCTGAATTGTGAGATTAATGGAATCTGTGTTTGTTCCTTTTTCTTCAACTTGGACTGCTACGTCTGAAGATTTTGATGCTTCTTTTGCGATAAGTTCTTCGAATTTGTTCTTCAATGACTTCTTATCATCTTTAAGTTTCTTAATCAAAGTAAGTAGATTTTGATTATGATTTTTTAAATGTGAAAGTTTTTCAGCTTTTGATTTAACTTCATTTTATGCTCAAGCTTCTCATTTTTTAATCTCTAATTTGTTCTAATAACTTTTGATTAAGGTTTTTTAAGTGCAAATTTTCTTCTTCTTTGTCAGATAGATTCTCATTGAATTTCTACTTGATACATTCCTTTTTTTCTTTTTGATACCTCGATTTTTTGTTCAAGTTTTGCGAGTTCTTCCTCTAATCTTTTCATTTGCATCTGCTCATTACCTTGATATTCTTTCATAATAAATATATTTCCACATGTTTTGCAATTTTTAAAAAACGACCGATGCTCAAATTTCATTTCGCAAAATGGACCTTTAGTCTGAGATGTTGACTTATTCGTAGAGCTCATCTTTCGTTTAAATCCCCTTATAACTTGATTGACACTTTTAAGTTGAATTTAAGATATTTTTTAATTGCCCCCCTTTTTCTTGTATAATAGATCACTTTTTTTTAACAATTTTTTTTAATTGCTTTTAATTGTTTTTAAAGATTTCCAAACTCCTTAAAGCAATGTAAGTCGAGGACCTTTTTTTTGGAAGCGAAGCGTTGGAAGTGTCATTTTCCAAAAATCTAGGAATTGAATCGTCTCTTTATATATATATTCTTTTCCCTTTTTTCTATTAGCTTTTGAATTTTAATTAACTGTAACTTTAAAAAAAATACCCTTTTTGTCGGTTTAGACTTGTACCATTTTTTCTTTTCTTTTTGTTGCATACTAAAGGATCTCAAGTATGAAATCCTCAATCTTTGTAAGTATTGCCTTATGGTCATAATTGTGAAATAGAATTGATGCGAAATGGTGGTTATGACAATAGTTACACCGTTGTGCAATGTCACACAGGTGGTTGTTATATTAATTAGGTGAAATGATGACAATGATTCTCCAATCTATGTGCGATGTGAGAGTTTGTATTTACAATTCTAACTAATAGCATTCAACCTTTGATTTTGTTAGTAAGAAATGGCAACAATGTATTGATGGTAGTTGATTTCTTGATTGGTGTATGTGTGAATGTGTTGGATATGTAATTGCTGGCTAAACCGTCAAAATGTTCAACTGCTCTGTCTCTTTCGTCACACTCCTTGTACCACTTTGCAATACGAGATTTCTTTTGCGTCTAAGTTGATTATTAAATTTTGAACAAGCAAAACGACGTGGGATTGTTTGGTGCTCAGGTGTGTTGGATAAACGACAGATAAAAAACAGATCTGGTGGTGGTGAGAAGTCAGGTTGTGGCAACCAGTTGGGCTGCGACTTCTTTTCTTTTTTTATTTTATATATATAAAACTCTATTTTTATTTATTTATTTTTCTTTTATTTTCTTTTTATATAATTATTTTTTATTTTTTATTTTTTAAACACACATTTTTAGTATTATATATTTTTTGATTTTTCTTATTATATATCAGTCTCTTTTTATTTTTTATTTTTTTTTATTTCTATATATATATATATAATGGCCAAAGGCCTAACAAGAAAATGCAGAAGCTCCAACGCTCTCTATGGCTAAAAGCCTCTATCGCCACAACAACAAACTTGACGAAGAGTTGATGGCCAATGGTCTGATTTGACTAGTTCTGTGTAGTGGTTGAGTGGCCAAAGGATCAAGTAGCTCTAATACCAATGTAACGAACAAGGTTTGTATATGCAATAGAATATTCATAATATATGAAATATAAAAGTATCCATTATAGGACAACTAATATCTTTATATATGAATGTCGATTGCATAAGAGATATGATATGATATGGTCACAAATGAGGGACCACTTATATACCTAGGCAGGTGCCCCTTTATTAACGGTCATGTCCTTTAAGATATGCCTCTTCAGTAACTAATTATTATTTAGTTAATTGTTATTTTGATTATATATATATATATATATTATTCATAACAATAGACATGGGTATCTTCATGGGTGTTTGAGGGAAGAAGGTGTTGAGGAATGCTCAGATTTCCATATTGATTTGGAGTTTGGCAGAGTTTATCATTCTGAAGAAGTAGTTTAGGAAGAATAATGAAGGCCAAAGGCCAAATAGCTGTCCTCTCTAGTTCACATGTCCAATTGAAGAAATCTCATACGCTAGCCTAGGATTCTCAAACCACAGAAGACATAAGGGCTATGAAGTTCACTCCAAAATTATGATGAAATGACTTGTGATTATATATATATAACGATTTCCTTGAATGAAGTTTCGAGGAGCTCTCTTTAGAGGACATTTTAAAAGCATGTGCATCAGAACTTCCCAATACAATGCAAGAAGGAAACATAAGCAACTAGAGCAGAAGAAAGATCCTTTAACTTACATGTTTGAGGAAGTTTACATTAAACAATGAATAAAGTGCCACGTATGATCCAATATAGGGGCTATCTCACATCAGATTAAATGTGATATGACAAGTCAATATGCAAACCAAATTACAAAAAGGTGCATATAGCAAAGACATTGGTCTAAGAAAGTTGCGCTGAGTTGAAGTATAAAGGGGAGGTATGCAAAAAGAAGCAAATAAAACCATATCTATACATTTATGTATTGTTGGATAGAGTTTATAGTTGAGCCAACCTATGAAGGCTTGTGATGCTAATGCTAATTAAAGGGTCAACTTGGACATTTAGATTTTCTTTTGAAGTGGGGGTCTTCTTGCAGTAATCATAGAGCATTTGGAAGGATTCATCCACACTTTGAGGGTAGGGTATCTACAAAATACCCCACTATGAGAAGTGCTCAAGTTGGAGGTGGTCACCTGCACACTAAAACAACCCTTTTGGGTTGGTGCATTAGATGTTTTGTGTTGAAAATTGATAGCTATGGGATGAATTTCCTCGAATAGAATTTCATTTCTGACATTTCTAAAGTGATTTTCTAAAAGATAGAAGGTCATGTCTATCTTTGCAACCATGACTTTCCAAAAATAGTAAGTCACCTTCCATCAATTCGTAATCATATATACATGATGGAAAATCACTTAATTTGTCCTTAATCAATCTCAATTGTTTAATTTTTAACTTAATCATCAATATTATTATTATTACTATTATTCTCTTTATGATATTATTATTAAAAAGAAATTCAAGTCTGTCAATCATGAGACTCAATCATGTCATATGTAACTCCCCTCAATTAATGCATATGTTGCTCTCTCTCTCTCTCTCTTAATGGATTCATTCCTCTCTCTTTAATGCTCTTATGCACCTCTTACACTCTCTTACACACTTTAATGACTCGACATAAAAATATTCCTTTTACACCTCTTTAATGCATAAGTTACACTTCTCTCCTTTATGGCATAAGTTACACTCCTATTTTGGCATATGTAACTCCTCCTCAAGGCGTCGGAGTTACTCCTTCATGAATTCAACCTCCTTGCTCTTCTTATATATTTGTGCCTCTCATCCTCACTTGACACACTTACTTGTGCTTGTGAAAGGAGAATTTGAACTTGAGAAAGAGAGAGTAGGAGAGTCTAGAGGAAGATTGAGAGAGAGAAAGAGAGTCTTGAAGAGCAAGAGCAGATCTTGGAGAACCAAAGTGATTCAATGTTTGCATTAGCTACTCCTATCAAAGATCTTCTTCAGATTTGGGTGAACTTCTTCATTCTCTCATTGTACTTTGTATATTTGTTGAACAGTCGAGTTCTAATAGAAGAAGGATCTGGTTGGGTTTTCCCCTAGTTATTGACCTAACTTCTCTGTGTCTCATTAATTTCTTGGCTGTTTTCCATTGTGCATATGGTTTATATGGTTTATGTTTTGTCTACAATTACTTAACTTATTTTGCAGCATGATTTTTTTTTGGATTTAAGTGATTGTAACAACATAGAACATCAGAATTTCAACACTTTGGGGCTTGTGCCTCTACATTTGAAGGAGCCTTTAAGCTGGTTGATGGCAGGTTTGAAGTTTTCTTAAAGAAGGTATGCGATTGAAGGGATTTTGGAGGTTGGAAGCTTTGCCAAAGTCTCCTTATACCCCTTGATTTATGGAGATTAATTTTTGTTTTCCATTTGTCATGAATGCCCCTCACATTTTGTATTTTTTATTATTAAATTAGCGAAGAGGGCATTTTTGTTGCTCCATAGGCTAGATTAGGAGCTTTAGTCTAGGAAATTGATATTTTAATTGTAACAGAAGTTGAGCACCTCCTCCATAAATAGAGGTGCACTTCCTCTCATTTTATCATGGTTGGATTGGGGGAGAAATTCTTTAGCAAGTCTGAATTTTTTGCGATTTTTGTCTTATAATTTGGCTATGGATAGATGAGTTGAGTGACCTTTTTTGTAGATTTTGTTGATGTGGATATCGTTCTATTTTCATAGATGATTTATGGTAAAGGTCAAATCTGTGACTTTCCTAAATGACTTGGAGTCGTTGAGAGACCTTCTTATAAGGGTCTTGCATGTTGCATGCATTGAGCTCTGGGAGCTTTGGGGCGCTTGGGGTACTTACTAGAGCAACATACGACCACAGGCGACTCACCCTCCCCTGGTGATGCACTATGAACATGATGATTAGTTCTTCTGTGCCGGGATGATTAGTTCTCCCGTGGCAACTGTGGAACATGATGATTAGTGCTCCCGTGGGCGAGGATGATTTGTTCTCCGTGGCGACTATGGAACAAGATGATTAGTTCTCCTGTGGGCCAGGATGATTTGTTCTCCGTAGCGATTGTGGAACAGGATGATTAGTTTTCTTGTGGGCCAGGATGATTAGTTCTCCATGGCATCCACTGACAGGATGATTCGTTTTCCTATGGACAAGATGATTAGTTCTCATGTCGAGGCATCCTACCCATGTAGTCTGGACTCATGGGAAGTAGCTCTCATCTGGTCAATGAGCAGGAAAATGAAGATAGGGACCATAGTTGATCCAGGTGGATATTGGTGGCCACCTGCCAAGTCCACTTGGACCCCCACCATTGTTTCTTTCAGCTTTTTAGTTTCCTTAATTGTAGCACAGTTTACTATTTTTAGCAGTTTTTCGGGTCCTAAACTTCCAGAGCCGTTTTGAGGCCCTAAACCACGTTTTTTTGGGAAAATTGGGCTTCCCAAAGTTGTAGTTCTCGGATATATATTTCTAACGAGATATTGTACGCGTCAAACAGAGATCGTATGCCAAAGTTACGACCCTGGGAAGTTGATGTACCAATTTACCCAAACGGGGCCCACAGTTTGGCGTTTCATCTTCTAGGGTTAGGTTTTTAGATGTTTAGGGTTTTCCATTGTTTCTCAACAATAAATAGGCTTTTGAGCCTCATTGTAACATAGTTCAGAGGCATGTAGCCACCACATCTCTTCTCAGAGATAAGCTACCATCGCCCTAGCTGTTTATTTCCATTTTCTGTTTGTAAGCATATCTTAGTATTTTACATTAATGAAATGAAGTATTATTTCTGCTGCTTCTTTGTGTTTATGGTTGTCTCTGTAATTTGTTGTGTTCCTGTTTAAATCCGGATCAGTGGTATTAGAGCAGTCTGTTTTTTCTCTGTTTTTCTTTGCATGTCCCCAATGAGGTTGGGATATAAGGAGTTAGGGCTTGAACTGGTCGAACCTTTGCAAGACCAGCATCGCAAAACCCGACGATCTCCCATGGCGGATGAAAAGAAAGACGAGGGAGCAGGAGATCCTATCAAAATCTTGCTCGAAGAAACCCTCGAGCGACAAAGGAACGTGATGATGGACAACTTTGCCCAGATCCTTCAGCAGCTACCCAAGGGCGACACATCGGCTTCCCACAGCGACTCTGGAAACGCCACACCGTTTAAGGTACAAGTTAATTTCGAAATCCCCATATTTGAGGGTTAGATAGACGCAAATGCTGTTGATAAATGGTTAAATCTGCTAGAAGGTTATTTTTCTGTTCATGATTTTTCCAGTCGGGAAAATATTATTTTCGCTCTTCTCAAAGCAGCCCCCCACGTCAAGGACTGGTGGGAAACCTATTGCGAGCAAAAGAATGAAAGTACCAGCTCACTATTTTTAGCTGCACCCACCTGGAATTCATTCCGGGATGCCATCAAGGAGCAGTACTACCCTGTCAGAAGCTTATGAGGATCAATACATAAAGTGGACCACGCTGCGGCAGGGAAGGGACTAAGACGTGCCAGAGTTTACCAATATTTTCCATACCCTTCGCACAAAGTTGGGTATCAAGGATTCAAAATAACATTTGATACTGAAATACCGCAGCTGCCTGCACAAGTACATCCAGGAAGAAATAGAATTCCTGAACATCTCCTCGCTTGGCACGACATATCGATATGCTGTCTAGGTCGAGCAAAAGTTTAAACAAAAGAAGCGAGACTTTGGATTTGCAAATCCGAAGCAAGGGAAAGGTGCCCTCAAACCGCAGCACAAAGGACAAAGCCAAGGTGGGATGGCCCAAGACAACCCGCCAAAGTTGCAAGCAAAGAACATCGCCGCGAAGCCGAAAAAGGACACAGGAAAATGGTGTGCTTTCCATAAGAGCTCCACTCAGAACACAAGTGAGTGTCGGGCCAAGCAGTCACTGGTGGCTGAGCTAAATGTTTCAGAATCAGATGCATGTTTCAACTCTGAGTCAGAACCCGACAAGGGGAATGACAAAGGGAAGCAGATTATTGACGCGGAGCCTAACGCCACCGTTGCCACCATGAAGATCCAGAAGGAGGAACTCGAAGATCCAGAGGAGGAGGAGCGTCTCTTCCACTCCCAGATGTGGGTAAAGGGATCCCCGCTATAGTTCATTGTCGACAGCGGGAGCCAAAAGAACCTCATTTCGGCAGAGGTCGTGAAGCAGTTGGGCTTACCGACCACAACACATCCACAACTGTACACCATTGGGTGGCTTCACCAAGGACGGGATTTTCGCGTGAGCCAGCAGTGTCGCCTTCCATACAACATCAAGCCCTTCACGGATGAGGTGTTGTGTGACATCGCTCCCCTTGAAGTTTGTGATGTATTATTAGGACAACCATATTTGTGGAAGCGACATGTTGTGTATGAATCAAGGCCCCGTGCTGTTATCATTACTTTGGGAAATAAGTTGTACAGGGTACCGGAGGTAGCACTGCCTATCGCCATCTCTTTGGTTACTGCAAAACAATGCAGTAAGCTCATTTCCAAAACCGGGAAATTTGTTTTCCTGATGATACGCCCTCAAGGAAAGAAGAAGACGGTGGCCACGACTTCCAGACAAGGCCCCTCCGCACAACAACTACAGATGGACAAGGTCATGGAGGAGTATGAGGACATCTTCACCTCCCCCACAGGGGTTCCTCTGCACTGTCAGGTCAAGCACTCCATCGATCTGGCCCCAGGTGCACCGGTGTCTAATGGACCAATCTATGGACGCTTCGTTCTGGAGAACGATGAAATCAAGAGGCAGATTTAGGAGCTGCTACAGAAAGGTCACATCCGTTCGAGTTCATCGCCCTGTGGAAGCCCGATCGTGTTGGTACAGAAGAAGGATGGGACTTGGAGACCCTGTATTGACTATCGGGCACTGAACAAGATCACTGTCCATAATAGGTACCCGATGCAACGGATCGATGACCTCCTGGACCAACTGAAGGGGGCAAAATATTTCAGCAAGATCAATTTGAAGTCAGGATATCACCAGGTACCAATCGAACCCTCCGATGTGTGGAAGACTGCCTTCAAAGCCAAGGAGGGCCTTTTTGAATGGTTGGTTATGCCTTTCGGATTGACGAATGCTCCTGTAACCTTCATGAGGCTAATGGATGACATCTTGCGGCCATTCACCAACTCATATGTAGTGGTATACTTGGATGACATCCTAATCTTTAGCCAGAGTTGGGAAGAGCACCTCCAGCACATCCGACAGGTTCTCCAAACACCGTGACAACACAAGTTATGTGCCAATTTGGAGAAATGCACTTTTGACATGACCCAGGTTCAATATCTGGGATACATTATTGATGAACAGGGGGTGCATGTGGATCCAGCCAAGATCCAAGTCATTCGGGATTGGCCCTCTCCAACCACTCTAATGGAGCTCTGCAGCTTTCTAGGTCTTGCCAACTTCTACCGCAGGTTCGTGTTGGGATTTTCTCATATCACTTGGCCCTTGAGTCAAGTCACCAAGGGAGGAGTGAAAGCAAAATTCTTTTGGTCTGAATCTCAACAGAAAGCATTCACAGAGTTGAAAGACCGCTTCCGCTCGGCACCAGTGCTCGCATTGCCAGACTTGCAACAACCATCTGAGGTCGAGACAGATGCCTTTGACTATGCTATTAGGGCAGTCCTTCCTCAACATGGGCATCCAGTGGCATATCACAGTGAGACACTTTCAGACACAGTCCAGAAGTATCCTTATGACAAAGAGATGTATTCCATTGTGCAGGCCTGTCGACAATGGAAACATTACATTTTGGGGAAGGAAACAGTCATCCACACAGAGCACCGACCCCTCCAGTTCATACAGACCCAAGGGAAATTACAGAATGATCGCCATCAGAAGTGGTTCACATACCTGCAATAGTTCCATTTGAATATCAAGTATAAGAAGGGCAACACCAATAATGTTGCAGATTGCCTTAGTCGACCACCGATCATGTCATTAACCACCGTGCTCAACTCTTGTGGGCATGAGACTTCTGATTGGCCACTTCTCTATAAAAGCGACCCAGACTTTGGCCACACATACCAGACACTCTTGGAGGGTCAGCATGTTCCAGATTTTCACCTCCAGGATGCCTTGTTATGCCACCTGGGTCACTTTTGTGTTCCTTCAAGCGAGCGTGCCAAGATGATTTGGGAAGCACACTACAGTCGGGCTGCTGGGCATTTCGGGGTCGAGAAAATGGTGGTAGTACTACAGAAGTATTTCTACTGGCCGAATCTTCGACAGGATGTCGGGAAGTACATCAGATCATGCACTACTTGCGCCATTGCCAAACCGAAAGTCAAGAAGCAAGGCCTCTATACCCCACTGCCTACCCCTAGTCGACCTTGGGAATCCATCTCCATGGATTACATGTCAGGCCTTCCTTCCACTAAGCATGGAAACGACTGTGTTTTTGTGGTTGTTGACAGGTTCTCGAAGATGGCCATTATGGCAGCTTGCAAGAAGAATATCACAGCAGAAGCCACTGCTAAACTCTTCTTTGAACGAGTGTGGGTGCACTTTGGGATCCCATAGTCTATCATCTCAGATCGGGATAGCAGGTTCCTCAGTACATTTTGGTCCAGTCTCTGGTCGATGCTGGACACCAAACTCACTAAGTCCACAGTGTTCCATCCTAAAACTGATGGCGAGATAGAGGTTGTCAACAGGATGATTGTACACATTCTGTGCATGTACAACTCAAAGCATCCATGCACATGGGATGAGAGCCTCCCTTATGTTCAACACAACTACAACCGGGCTCTCCACAGCTCGACTGGCCACAACACTTTTTAGGTGGGCTTGGGATTCTAGCCACTATGTCCCATTGATGTGGCCATGCCATTTGCAGCTACTCACTCCGATTCGGCTCATTTCCAGTCCGAAACAGATAAGGCAAACAGCTTCATTGAGCACATCCAACATATTCGCTAGCAAGTCCATGACATTATGGAGAAATCAAATGCCAAGTACAAGCAGCGACATGATCAACATCGGGTGCCACACAAGTTTCAGGTGGGCGACAAAGTCTGGTTGCATTTGCAAAAGGAACGCCTTATCGGAGCCTATCGAAAACTCAGACCACTCCGATATGGTCCTTACACCATTACCAAGGTTGTGGAAGACAACGCATTTGAGCTCAGCATTCCCCCATTCCTTTCCCTGCATCTAGTGTTCAATGTGGACCGCCTTCGGCCATACTTTCCACCATTACTAGACACATCTGACATTGCAGAACAACTCACACCCATAGAGTTAAATCCAGATTGCATGGAACAAGCTGTAACTGATCGGATCATAGACACGCAAATCAAGCACACTTGCCAGCAGAACATCCAACTGTATCGAGTTGTCAAAGCAGGCCAACTCCTTCATTAGGGCAAGTGGCTCACTAGGGACCAAGTTCAGCAGAAGTTTTCTCATCTCATGGAGGAACTCAACGCAATGGGGACCATTGCTTCCTAAGGGGGGGAGGAATGATCCAGGTGGATATTGGTGGCCACTTGCCAGGTCCACTTGGACCCCCACCATTGTTTTTTTCAGCGTTTCAGTTCCCTTAATTGTAGCACAGTTTACTATTTTTAGCAGTTTTTCGGGTCTTAAACTTTTGGAGCTGTTTTGAGGCCCTAAACGACGTTTTTTCGGAACACTGGGAGCAACATGGGCCCATGGACCGATGTTGCTCTTCCCAAAGTTGTAGTTCTTGGATAGATCTTTCTAACGAGATATTGTACGCGTCAAATGGAGATCGTATGCCAAAGTTACGACCCCGGGAAGTTGATGTACCAATTTACCCAAATGGGGCTCACAGTTTGGTGTTTCATCTTCTAGGGTTAGGTTTTTGGATGTTTAGGGTTTTCCATTATTTCTCAACAATAAATAGGCCTTCGAGCCTCATTGTAACACAGTTCAGAGGCATGTAGCCACCATATCTCTTCTCAGAGATAAGCTACCATCGCCTTAGCTGTTTATTTCCATTTTCTGTTTGTAAGCATATTTCAGTATTTTACATTAATGAAATGAAGTATTATTTCCCCTGCCTATTTATGTTTATGGTTATCTTTGTAATTTGTTGCGTTCCTGTTTAAATTCGGATCAATAGTAGTGCTATCGATGGATGTATCATTGTATCTATCATACTCCTTATGCTAGGATGACCTCCATTGATCTGGGATTATTATGAGTGGTTTGAGACACTTTTGTGACATTGGTCTGGGATCAATGAAATTGATCTGGGATCAGTATGAGTGGTTTGAGACATTCTCTTGTGATACCGATATGGGATCAATAAAACTGATTTCGGGTCAGTAAGAGTGATGTGACACTCTCTTCAGATGAAACTGACTTCGGGTCAGTAGAGAATGGTATGAGACGTTCTCGATCAATTCTTCTTCTTCATGGTTCAACACAGTAGAGCAAAGCAGATTTAAATAGAGCAGAGCTTAGTAGATCAAAGTAGAGTAGAGCAGAGCTTAGCAGATCAGAGCAGTGCAGGGCACTGATGGCAGAGATAGTACAGTCAGACATATGGATCAATAGATGGAGTTCTCCCTAGTTGAGAGGGAGTGTTAAAATTGGCAACTAGGGCCAAACTCCATGTGGGTCATCTTATTTATGGCCACTAATATTTTTCTTGGATCCCTCTCATCGTGAGGTGTAGGATTGATCTAAAGATCATCCGATTCCAATAAGTATTCATGGAGTTATGAATTTATTTGCGTTATAAGACAAGTTGTCAAGGCCGGCCAACAACCAAATAAACCCCACATGTGCTCAACGTTTTAGTATAAATAGAGGTGGCCTTCAAGTCATTTCAACATACTTGGGATCTCTTCCACTCTCTACTTGTCTTTGGGTTTTAGTAGAAGGAGAGATTTTAAGGAATAACGTTGCCCTGATCCAGAGGGCAGAAAAATCGAAATTACCAGAAAAGCTGGAAATGTCGGAAAAGCCGGAAAAGCCGGAAAAGCAGGAAATGCCGGAAAAGCCAGAACTGCCAGAAAAGCCGGAATTGTCAGAAAAGCAGGAACTACCGGAACTGCCGAAAAAGCCAGAATTGCCGGAAAAGTCGGAAATGCCAGAAAAGCTGGAACTGCCAAAAAAGCCAAAAAAGCCGGAACTGCCGGAAAATCTGGAATTGCCGGAAAAGCCGGAATTGTCGGGACTGTCGGGAACAACCGGAACTGTCGGAACTGCCAGGAATAGTTGGAACTGCCAGAACTGTCGGGAAGTGACGAAATAGCCGGAGCATCTGTCTCCGAAGGAGAGCAACATGCGAGGGACAACTAACTAACATTGGGACAGTTGTATGGTATTTGGCAGCAAATGCACCAAGCATGCAATGTTACAACTAGCATGTAAGGGACAACTAGCATGCAACAACAAGCATGCTAAGGACAACAAGCATGCTAGGGACAACAAGCAAGCAAGGTGCAACCAACACATAGGTCAGGATGGCAACATGGTGCAGCAATGGCACATAATGCAGTACAGTGATGGGTACAGTCATGATTAATGAAGCGTGATGAAATGCAACATAGTGATGATGGGTGCAGCATGGTGCAGCGCGGTGAGGTGCAGCATGATGACGAAATGTAGCACAACGATAGGTGGAGTCACCTTGGAGAATTAGTTGAAGCAACATGTCTTCAACTGATATCATGTATCATCTTCTTAGAGATGATCTATGCTCTTATCTAGATAAGTCAAAGTGTTGACTTCTGTTGTAAACATACTATCTCTCTCTCTCTCTCTGCTGAACTATTGAAGAACATAAAAGAAGAATTGATCAAGGGTTTCCCCACATTGGGGTTTGTCCTTGGCTAGTGCCACATCTTGTGTCCTCTTGTCTTGGCTTGTCTTCTGCGATTTATGTTTATGTTCTATCTGCAGTTTACTTTAATGCTGATGTGATTGCTAATCTGGAAAAGATATGGAGCTAACTGTGAAAATTGAAATAAATTGCTCTAAGCATAGAACATACCTAAAATTAACACCCTCACGCTTGATTCTGTGATCCCAACAAGATGTTCCCTCTACAAAATTTCAATCAAGAATTAGTTCCATATAAATTTAGCAATAAACAATGATAAGAAACCCTAGAGATTTATTTAAAACCAATTAGAGCATTCTATAGCTAGAGCATACTTTTAAATCAAATGTCAATGCAAGATAGCTCTACATTAACAAATCTACAAGAGCATATGGAAACAAATTAGATCAAAGCATGAGTAAAATGAATTATACCATTGATCAACAATTCATCACACTCCCAAAGGAGGAACACCTCATGAATGAAACCCCAAAGTCTATTGATATTTCTAAAAGTGTACAAGGTAGCAACGCTTCCACAAGCACAATAGCTAGTAACAATATCATACAAATGAGAGCTTAAGGCTCTATTATATAGAACTATGAGAACCAATCCCAATGTAGAAGTGATTAAACAAGTGGCATGAGGTGACAATCGCAAAGAAATATTCAAATTTGTTGAGTGGAGCTTTAATGCCAAGTGTAAAATTCGAATTCTGGCAAGTGGACATCATTTTCTTCTTCCCTTATGTGCCAAATTCGAATTTTATGATGGAATGACAAGTTTATATGGGTGGTAACCCATGTGGAGACAATTTCCCACAAAAATCGCCACCAAATATTCTCCCAAATCCCTCCCAAATGTGCATTAACTTCACAAATTCGAATTTCCAAGCAAGCAACTTTCTCATTTAATGCTAGAAATTCGATTTTATTTGAGCACATGTCATTTCCTTGATTTTAGGAGTCCACATCATCTTGGGACTTCACTTTAACTCCCCCATAATTTTCCACCTTATTTCCACAACATTTAGCATGTGGGGATATTTATTTTTCTCCATTTATTTAATTTCTGGCTTAATTAATTGCCAGATTTCCCACTAAACTTAGGGAAAATGGGTTTTGAAGGTTCAAAACACATTTTTAACCCCTCAAAATGTGTCATAGTAGAAAGTTGAGGGTGAGAGGTGAAAATTTCATTACTCATACCCCATACAACTTCTCTAGACATCACTTATTACATTACAAATACAATTTTATTAGTAATTTTCGCAGTGCGAAAAATCTAAAAATTTAAAAAATGACTACCTAGACCTAACCAAATTCCATGAATTTTTTTGTGTGATCTAGTATGGTAATATACATGGACTTTAGACACTAAGATGTGTTACTAGCTCAACTTTCAAACCGTCACCTCGGCTTTGGGGTAAAAAGTGAGTGAAAAAACCTAGAAAATTATCTGCCTCTGAAAAGGAAGGGATAATTAACTAGATGAAAAAAACACTCCAAGGTGTACTCGTTTGTTGATCGATTCTCAACATGCTAGGCTTGTTACATACTCAAAAATCATCATTTTTTTTTTCACAAGAACGATTATGGATTATATTAACTGATTGGCCTAATTGCCAGAGTTCTGATTACAAAGGGAGTTGTCCAGATCCAAAATAGAACCGACCTCCTGAAGAATTGAATTTGTGTTCCTCTTCCAGCTCTTTTTAGGCTCTACAATGGAGTTGATTTCTGCAATTTGTCCAAGCTTGAAAATGCAAACAAACTGATTTAGAATCAGGCAATAAAACATAGGTGCTGAAGTGATTATGGTATTGGATCCCAAGTTTCTATCTCGTCCCTTATCATTGCCCCGGCGGAGAGAAGAGCGGCCTTATTTGCTTCACGATCTGCTTTATTATTTTCTCTTAGTATATGGAAATATTTCAGATTTTGGAACAGCTTTCCCAGGGTTCGAATTCTTTGTATCTGCCTTGCTAATCTTAAGTCCCGCAGGGCAGTGTTGGTTACCATGAGCTTTATGATCACTTGAGAATCCCCTAGAATGATTGCCTCCTTGATTTCCAGGTTCAATAGCAGTTTGAGACCTTGATACAGGGCCAATGCTTCCGCTTGGATGCTGGAATTGAACCCCAGCCCCCAGGGAAAGCTGTGAATCTGAGTGCCTTCCGTGCTATTAAACGTTCCTCCTGCCCCGGCCTTGCCAGGATTTCCTTTTGCTGCCCCATCGAAGAAGAGAGAATGTAGCTTATGATTGGAGATCCAGGCACAAAACTCTTCCTTATTTATGCCTCTTACTTGCCATTCCTCAACAGGAATAATGCTTATGTTGGCTTGGCGGAATTGAAGATTTAAAGAAGCCCCCCAAATATTGTCAAGTTGGCTGAGATTCGAATCGTCTTTAAAATCCTCCAGGCATTCTTTTAGCTGGGTTTTTATTTTAGTCACTACCACTTTTACATCATGTTGGGTATTTCTGAATATTCTACTGTTCCTCTCTAGCCAGATTTGCCAACAACAAATTTTAAGAAGAGAGGACCAGGCGGCCTTTATCATTTTATTTTTAGGCGGGGGTGTTGGATATCTATTCTGCCACTTAGTGAAGAGTTTTAATATAGAGGTAGGCAGCACGAAATTAAGATTCCATTGCTCCATCAGCGCTCTCCAAACCTGCTCTGAAAATTTGCAGTTTAATATCAGATGGGAGACACACTCCGTCTTTTCTCTGCATAACGAGCATCTCGACGGACCGTTGAATCCACGCCTCTGCAGGTTCTCGTCGGTGAGTATTTTACCGTGACAGAGCAACCAATTGAAAATGTCGATCTTGGGCAATGTTGGTATGTCCCAAATTGTTTTCCACGGAGCTGGATCAGGGGGCGCATACGGAATTGCAGCAAGGCTCGTGTAGCCACTCGACACCGTGTATCCCGCCGCCAAAGAGCCCCAACCTCTTCTGTCTCTCCTGCGTATGTGTGAGGGGGCAGCACCGATTAACAAGTCGCATAGAACGCTGACGTCCTGCATAAATTCCGCCGTGTATCGAGGAAGTTCCAGCCAACCCATCGCGTCCCTTCCCACTTGGAAATGTCCCAGAGAGTGTATTTACCTGTATTTGAGATCCAATGACGCAGCTTCTTCAAAGAATGCCAGTCCCCAATCGGATCGCGATCCATTATGCGATCTGACCATATGTTGATTTTTTTCCCATTCCCGGGGATCCAATAAGCCTTGGAACGAATCAGAGGGGTAGCTTTCGGGCAGAGTCTGGCAAATGAAGAGGTGCCTTGGGGAAGAGGTCTGTCCAGGCATCTTGACCTTTCGCCAGTGAAATATTTCCTCCAAAGCGCAAGCTGAGCCCAGCCAGGCTTGGGCGCTATGATTTTCCAAAGAAGCTTAGCTCCCATGGCTATATTTTGGAGGGGAAGCTTCTTGAAGTTTAGGCCTCCCTCCATCTGAGGTTTGAGGACTGTCTCCCAGTTGACCAGGGGGAATTTCCTCTCATTTTGCTTACCTCCCTTCCAAAAGAAGTTTCGAATGTGCTGGTCCATTTTCTGAAGGATGCCGATGGGAGCTAGGAGCACAGAGAACTGGAATAAAGGGAGACTACTGAGGACAGATTTGATTAGAACTGTCTTGCCTGCAATATTTAACCAATTATAGCCCCATGCCTGAAGTTTGACTTTGAATTTTTCCAGCTGAGGTATCCAGTCCCTGCTATAGGCACGTTTGAGGAAGATAGGCATTCCTAAATACTTAAATGAGGTCCATACAGCAGAGCCAACAAATCCTAGGCATCTGGCAATGGAGATGAGCATAGGGGGAGGGGTATTCCAGCTGTATATGTGACACTTTCCTTTATTAAGACAACTTCCTGACATCGTGCCAAACTCATCCAGAGCCTCTTTAAATCTGGTGGCTGAGTGGATTGAAGCAGCTCCGAGAAGCAGAGTATTATCTGCAAACAGGGCATGGTTTATGTTCTGGACTCCTCTAGCAATGCAAATCCCTGGAATCTCCTGATCTTGCATTTTTTTGTTTAAGTGGAAGCTGAGAACTGATGCTTGGATAACAAACAGCAGAGGAGACAGGGGGCAGCCCTGCCTTATTCCTCTTGTAGCTTTAAAGAACCCTGCAGCTCTGCCATTGATTAAAGGGGCTATCCATGGCTCCGAGATACAAGCCCGGATCCATTTTATAAATCTCTCTTTGAATCCAAAGTTTTTTAAAACATTCAACAGAAAGCTATGCCTAACACGATCGAATGCATTTGCTAAATCCAGTTTGATGACCATACCTCTTTCCTTGCGCCGGTGACTGGAGATGATTGCCTCTTGAACTAGGATGAAGTTATCCACCAGCTGTCTTCCATAGATGAAGCCCCCTTGATTCTCAGGGATGATTTTAGGGAGGATGTGTTTCAGCCTGCTAGCAATGATTTTGGTGATCAGCTTGTAGCATATATTGCAAAGAGAGATGGGGCGGAATCTGTTAAACAAATTGGCACCCTTCTCCTTAGGTATAAGAGCAAGGAACGAGGAGTTTGTGCTTCCTCCTATTTTCTGGCAATCCTGTGATTTTTGAATCATTTTGAGGAGATATTTTCCCACAATATGCCAACAGAATTGAAGAAATCTGGCAGAAAACCCGTCAGGTCCTGGAGCTTTATCAGGATCCATGGCAAAGAGAGCAGCTTTGACCTCCTCCATGGTGACTTTGGCTTCTAGCTGGAGGTTCATTTGAACTGAGACTGAAGAGGGGACCCCGTCCAGCAAGCAAGAATTCTGAGGGCCATTCACCTCTTCGTTGTACAAATTTTGAAAATGGCGAAAGGCAGCCTGCTTGATGTCTTTAAAGTCTTTATGGGACACGACTTCTTCTTTGATTTCTGCTATATGATTGAAGCTTTTCCTGGCTTGGGATTGCTTGTGGAAGTATGAGGTGTTTTTATCTCCTGCTTTGAGCCAAAGGCAGCGAGATTTGATCCTCCAGGCTTCCTCTTCATTCAGACAGGCTTTGTGATATTGCTGTTGAAGATGAGCCTCTTTGTCCAGAATTTCATTAGTGATGAGGGCCTCTTCCACGATCTGATGGTGGGCATCCAGCATGCATTGGATCTTTTTCCTTTCAGTGGCTGGATTAGGGAGAGATTTGGCCCAACTTTTTAGGGCAGATTTCACTCTTCTGAGTTTCTCTTCCCAGATATAGAATGGAGAGCCATTGACTGGCTGAGACCAACAATGCTTGACAATCTGAAGAAAGCTGGGTTCCTTGGTCCAAAAAGGGCTAAATTTGAAGGGGATGGGGCCAAGATCCGAGAGGGTTCGAAGGGTCAACTTGATGGGGTTATGATCAGAGGTACTACAGGGAAGGATATGCATGCTGGCATCTAATCCAAACTGGAGGAAGGAACTTTGCACAAAAAATCTATCTAGTATTGCTGCAATATGACCAGGCCCTATTCTTTTGTTTGACCACGAGAACTTACCTGAAACTGGCTTGATATCTAGCAGATCCCAATCATGGAGAAGATCTTCTGCCCATTCCCTTGCCGGATCTCGCACAATGGTACCTCCACGCTTTTCTGAAGAGTGCAGCGTGAGATTTAGGTCTCCTGCAATGATGATATTTTCTAGTATGCCCAGATCCGCTTGGTTTCTTAATGAATCCCAGTAAGACTTTTTTTCTCCAGCGCTGACCAACACATATACGTTGAAGAGGCAAAATATTTCTTTAGTATCTAGGTGTTGCATCTTCAACATCAACCAGTGGGTGGTGGAAGTTTCAGATATTAGCGAGTACTTGCTATCATTCCATAGAGATCCCAACCCTCCAGAGGCTCCTCGGGCTGAGACAGCAGCTGCTTTGCTCTTATTCCATAGTTTTCTACTTAAATGAAGGAGGTCCGAATCCTCCATCTTGGTCTCCTGGAGGAGGAGTATGTCCGGGGCTTCTATTCTTATTAAGTTTCTTAGTGCCTCTTCTTTGATTTTGCTCCCCATACCCCTGCAGTTCCAGGAGATAATTTTCATTATTTACCTTTGCTTTGGAGGGCTCCCTTGGAGCCTTGATGCTGATTTCTGGCCATCTTTAGTTTCTTTGCTAACAGCTTCTCCAATGTAGGTTGGCTGCCCTGCAACTTGTCCTTATACGTTTCATGCTCCCTTTTCTCCCGATCTGTTTTGCGCCCTCTTGTAGATCTCCTTACAGAGGCTAGGGAGTCTCCTATTTCTCCTTCCTCCTCCGAATCTTCCGATTCTTGGTCCTCATCCTCAACTTCTTCTAGGGTTCCTTTTGAGCTTTCTGCTACGCCTGAATCCTTGAAAGGATTAGGCTGTCCACCTTTCTCTGGAGTGACCGATTTCTGGGCCTCGACTTCATGTGTGTCCTCTGGTTGAGAGCTGAGGGGGTCAAACCTGTTTTCTAGGGCGGTCTTGGGCTGGGTCTGCGGAGCAGGGCCCTGATGAGGATTGCCATTGGATCCTCCCACCTTCTGAGTCTTGTGAGTATTTTTCGTACGCTTGACTTGATTCCAGCCGTCCTCCTTCCCTTGGACAGATTCAGTATTGGACGAGCAGCTTCTGGCGAAATGGCCATAAACATGGCATTTCCGGCATTTAAAGGGCAGCTGCTCGTAGTCTAGTTTCTGCATGTGAGTCCAACTTCCAACCTTGATTTTAATGGCCTCTGGTAGTCCCTCCTCCAGGTCCACCTCCACGCATATCCTGGCACAATCATATTGGTCCTTGTTGTTTGCCCGATCTATAAGTTTCCCTAGAGCATTTCCTATATGCTTCAATGAGTCCCAGTTCTAGCAATGCACTAGAAGATTTGGCAGCCTGACCCACACTGGGACAGCTTTGGGTACATCCACTGCCGGATCGAAGTCTGGAGTCCATTTGTTCAGATACAGACCCTGGGGGCCCATGAAGTAGGGGCCGTTTCGAAAGATCAGGTCTTTGTCATCCTTTGAGGTAAACTCGAAGAGGAAGAAACCTCTCCCCAGGAAGTAAGAGGTCACACTTTCTTGGATCAACGGCGCCCAGTTCCTTTTGACCCAGTTCTCTGTGGATTTGGGAGAAGGCCAAAGTCCGGTGAACTGGCCTACAAGGGCTCTCTCAGACAAAGACAATGCAACCTGGATCGGGGTTTCCGGAGGGAGGGAGATCTCCGGAATATCGTCCAGTTTCTTGACAAATTTCGCAGCTTCGACATTCTTCTTCTTAGGGAGACCTTCCAGAAGTCGATTGAAGGCCTCAGCTGATGAGGACGGAGGGGGGGAGGGGCCGCCTGGGGAGTGCCCAGCGCCTCCATGGACCCAAGCAGCCAGCCAAGCTCAATCCGGGACTCAAACCTTCATTGAACCAGCCGGCCTCATGGTATAAAGCAAGCTTCCTTCCGCAGAGAGCAGAGAGAACACTTGCGCGCAGCCTGAGGGACGCGAATAGGCGGGACAGGGCAGGCCGAGGGCGATCAGAGCCGATCAGGGCCGAGGAAGGGCCGATCGGGCGATCAGGGCCGAGGGCGATCTTAAAAATCCAAAGAAATAGACTATTGTTGAGCAATGGCTATTTAGAAAATAATCTCATCGAAGGGTATGGGTTGCTACAAAGTCTAATGCTGGAGAGAGTAGCAAATATTGAAAAATTTGTGGTAATCTACTCAAAAATCATCATTATTAGTATCACTTATTACAATTCCCCACAGGGTGTGGACTCTGGGTACAAGAAAAATGATGAGAAAATAGTAGAGTTAAAAAACTTTGTTGACTAATGATATCTAATGGTGCAAGTGTCCTCTGGATCATCCTTGGGCATGGAGTTTCCATCTAATCATCAGCTGCCACTCGAGTGGTCAATATTTGGCTCCATATGGGGATGCATGCGAGATATGAAGTGATAGTGTGCAAGAACCTGGAATTTGCATCCACCCAAAAAAGACATGTATCAACAGTATCCATTCAAAAATATCATCAAGTACATAAATGAAACAATGGAAATTTATTCAAAAGCATAAATGACAATTTATTCATGAAATAAAATGAGGAGGGATAAGGCTAGAAATATGATACAGAAGGATGCCTCATGACATTAGATGTCCTCAATGGAGTTTCTGCTAAGAACCTGCTTACTTTCAGGTATATCCATGCGCTGCTTTTCTAATGTGCCCTTTCCAATTCTGAAAATCTGGGGACTTTGATCAATCCCAACACTGTGTTGTACATGGCCATCATATTTACCAAATCCTTTTTGCTTTTTTCTTTTCTTCTTAATAGATTGTGATGTTGATGTTGAGGTGATCAAAGTAGACCTTTTGCCCGATCTTGAAGATGCTCTGATGGAAAATTCGAAGTATCCAAGACTTCTTTGACCTTCTTTTGTCCATTTTGCTTCTGCTCTGACATGGGTGATGGATCAATCTCACAAGTATAAACTTGATTCTCCTCAGTTTCCTTGCTATTCAAGTCTCCATCAATTAGCCATTTTGCAATGGAGTAAATGACCTCCTCATAATGAGATGAAGATTTCTTTAGTGGATCGGGAGGCTCGAGATTTGTTTCTTTGTTCTCTTCCCATTTGTCGTCTGACCTAAGTTGGAATTTTTGTACCTGTAATCTTTCCATTTCGTCCAACCTATTCTGAAAAGTGACTTGATTAGCCTTCATAACACTTATTTCTTTGGCATGCTTTGTTTCCATGGTGTTGATAAATTGCATTTGTTTTTCTTCCATGGCGAGCAATTTGTTTTGAATAGAGGTCATCTAATTAGAATGATTGACTTCCATGGCTTTTATTGCTTGTGCATGATTTACCTCCATGGTCTTAATGAGTTGAGCTTGGTTGAGCTACATATCCTTAATCATTCGAGTCAACCCCTTGATGAGATCCTTATCATTCTCATTTGCTTGAGTTTTGATCTTTCTTTCATCTCCATATTTTTCTTCAAAGGCATCAATGATTGATTCTAGAGAATCAAAATTGTTAGCAGGTAAGTCTATGAACCAATCCATAGCATCACCATCTAATGAAAATATGAAAAGTCTCATTTTAACGTCCTCATGGTTAATATCATGGCACCATTTGCTCACACAAAGGTGGAAATTCCTAAGGTGAGTTTCAATACTGATGGCATTGTTACCTAGAAAACTAGGCAACTCTTCAATAGCCTCAATGGCTTCATCCGGAATGAAATTCAGATAGCTTGAAATGTTAGTAAAATCACAAGGGGCAAACAAATCATTCATGATGTTATGCTCACTTGACCCTGAAAGAGAAAATGGATACCAGAGAGAGGCTCATGTCCAAGATTAGCAAAAAATCTACAAGAAGCAAGCTTCAAGCATAAATCCTTGCAGAAAATGAAATAAGTGGAGTCGCCACTTGGGTAGGAATCTAACTCTACAATCCAACATGCAAAAACCAAAGCTTAGTCGATTTCCCAGGGACAAGAAGACTTGTCCCTAACAACGACGCCAAAAATGTTGACTCTTGCCACCTACACCTACCTACAAGTCAGTGAGAAAACTCTTCAACCCCACAAGGTGTGGTTGGTGGCAGGGAACTCACAGAAGGGGCTGTCACACTAATCCCGACTCTCTTCGTTTGAGCTATCTCCTAAGTTAGCTAAGGGGGTGGTCCTTTATGAAAAGTTAAGTTAAAAGATGTGCGTTTCTAGGAGTGTTATAGTGAAAAATTAAAATGGATTACTTTTAAGGATTTATGAGCAAGTATGAAGTGAACAACTTGAAATAACAATGTCAATCATTAATACAGCAAAAACCATAAAACTAGTGCCTTATAAGGAATTTGCTCAACAATTTAAAGATATATTTGCTCCAAGTAAAATACAATGCTCTCAAAAGAGAAAGCAAAGTAACCCTAAAATGTAAACAAAAATTGTTAGCACAAGATATGTAAGAAACAAAATGTTTTTGAGATAATACTCTTTATAAAGCAAAACATGTGAAACATATCTTGCCAAAACCCAAAAATTAGTAATTAACTTGGAAATGTAAAAGAAAGGAAGTGCTAAAACAAGACATCAATAGGCAATTAGACTTGAAGCATGAAAAATAAAACACTTGTTTGAAAGGATTACAATACTTGCTTTTGGAATAGACTTTGCATATGAAAACTCAAACCATCAAGAGACAAGTAAAATAAATGTAACGAAAAGTGCTCTTGGTTAATTTTATTAATTATCTCTACAACAAGATTGCAATTTAGCTCTTCAATCCTCAGACCTCACCCTCGCCCAAAGATATGGATCTCATAGTGAGGAGTCAATAGAGGAGTAGAGAGTCCCTAAGATGTCTACTTCAACCAACTTATGTTAGAGGTAAAATTTTAATGAAGCTTGGAGCCTTGCTATACTAAAATGCTTAGATGAAATGCATGTAAGTTTTAATTCCCCAAATTAAAGTGATGCTACATGCAAATGCTTCAAAGAGATTGATTTGCAATGCTTCAAAATGAAATAGTGTTCAACATAAGTTGCAATTATAACTTAATTGGAGGAATAAAATTAGCTTACAAGTGTTGCATGTGTCTGATCAATGAATTAAAATGATACAAGTAATTTGCTTGAAAATAAAATTTGTTTCAAATAGACAATGACAATAAATTGCTTCAATGTTCAAGATAACAATGTAG
The DNA here is from genome assembly GCA_031772625.1 of Pinus tabuliformis. Classification (NCBI taxonomy): domain Eukaryota; kingdom Viridiplantae; phylum Streptophyta; class Pinopsida; order Pinales; family Pinaceae; genus Pinus; species Pinus tabuliformis. The sequence goes on from CM062810.1 coordinate 833,651,757, forward strand.
TGTAAAAATGAAGCATGTATTCAAGTGCTCAGGAAACAATTTACCAAGGTAAATGGAAACGAATCAAAGTTTGTTGAGAATATAAAATGCTTGCATGTAAAGGAGGAATTGCCCAAAATAAAGTGTAAGCTTGTAGCTTCAAGTAACAATGAGATAGAGAATGCAAAGCTCAAATGAAATTGTAACAAACTTTAACTTAATGAAATGTGATAGTGAGGTTGTGTTAATTCCCAATTAAAGCACACATGTAAGTGAATCAAGTATGAAAGCTTAAACCATGCAAATGTCAATCCACCCAAGAGAAGTCTTTCACTAAATGGGGAGATAGGATACAATGGGAGAAATCCCAAGCTCCCATAGGCAAATTAGATCTTTTATTAATATTACAATGAGAAGAGGGCCCTTCAAAGTCCTCAACTAATAATTTCTTGAAACTTGGACACTAGATCTCCTTTCTTGAGAAAGTAGTGACAAGATCTCACAAAATTTATGCAAGGGAAACATGGTGTGAGTTTCCTCCAAATGCTCACGGCTTTTGGAGAGGAAAATGGGCAGCCCTCTAGTGAACTCGACTTGGCTAAAATAAGCTTCAAAAGGGATCATAGAATCCCTGGAAATCTAGCCCCCAACATTTGCCAAAGGCCCTGCAAACACTTGTTAGATGTTGCGGGAGGTTGCTCTTCAAAATCTATCACACGAGTTTGCAAACAATCCAAACAATGACTGCAAAATAAGTTAAGTATTAGTGAAAAAATCAACAAGATAAAATGTATATGTACAATTATAATTTACTAAAGTGTAAGCTAAAGAGTGAGAGTAAACTCTCGTCTTTGCTTAGCCATCTTCAAGCTCTTAGATAGAAAATGAAAGAAATGAAGTACAATGTTTTTTAAAAGAGATTTAAATTTAGAAGTGTTTGGCTTGTGTACAAGCTATGTGCCAAAACCCTTGCAAAACCACTTTGTAAGATAAGACTATGAAGGCTCAAAGAACAAATGAGAGCTCCTTTAAGAATGTATCAAGAGTGAGTCGGCCTCTCCAAAGACTTCCCTTCACGCTTGATTCTGTGATCCCAACAAGATGTTCGCTCTACAAAACTTCAATGAAGAATTAGTTCCGTATAGATTTAGCAATAAACAATGATAAAAAACTCTAGAGATTTATTTAAAACCAATTAGAGCATTCTATACCTAGAGCATACTTCTAAATCAAATGTCAATGCAAGATAGCTCTACATTTCTAAATCTATAAGAGCATATGGAAACAAATTAGATCAAAACTTGTGTAAAATGAATTATACTAATGATCAACAATTCATCACACCCAAAGGATGAACATTTCATGAATGAAACCCCAAAGTCTTTATTGATATTTCTGAAAGTGTACAAGGTAGCAACGCTTCCGCAATCACAATAGCTAGTAACAATATCATACAAATGAGAGCTCAAGAGTCTATTATATAGAACTACGAAAGCTAATTTCAATGTAGAAGTGATTAAACAAGTGGCATTTGGTGACAATCTCAAAGAGAAATTCTAATTTGTTGAATGAAGTTCCAATGCCAAGTGTAAAAATCGAATTTTGGCAAATGGACATCATTTTCTTCTCCCCTTATGTGCCAAATTCGAATTTTATGATGGAATGACAAGTGTATATGGGTGGTAACCCATGTGGGGACAATTTCCCACAAAAATCGACACCAAATATTCTCATGAATCCTCCCAAATGCGCATTAACTTCACAAATTCGAATTTCCAAGTAAGCAACTTTCTCATTTAATGCCAGAAATTCGATTTTATTTGAGCACATGTCAATTTTTGATTTTAGGAGTGCACATCACCTTGAGACTTCACTTTAACTCCCCCATAATTTTCCACCTCATTTCCACAACATTTAGCATGTGTGGATATTTATTTTTCTCCATTTATTTAATTTCTGGCTTAATTAATTGCCAAATTTCCCACTAAACTTAGGAAAAATGGGTTTTGAAGGTTCAAAACACATTTTTAACCTCTCAAAGTGTGTCATAGTAAAAAGTTGAGGGTGAGAGATGCAAATTTCATTACTCATACCCCATACAACTTCTCTAGACATCACTTATTACATTACAAATACAATTTTATTAGCAATTTCCGTAGTGCTGAAAATAAAAAATTTAAAAAATGACTACCTAGACCTAACCAAATTCCACAATTTTTTTGTGTGATCTAGTATGGTAATATACATCGACTCTAGACACTAAGATGTGTTAGGGGCTCAACCTTCAAACCGTCACCTTGGCTTTGGAGTAAAAAGTGAGTGAAAAAACCAGAAAATCATCTGCCTCTAAAAAAGAAGAGATAATTAACCAGATAAAAAAACACTCCAAGGTGTACTCATTTGTTGATAGAGTCCCAACATGCTAGGCTTGTTACATACTCAAAAACCATCATTATTAGTATCACTTATTACAATTTCCCGCATGGTGTAGTAGAGCTAAAAAATTTTATTGACTGATGATATCTGATGGTGCAAGTGTCCTCTAGATCATTCTTGCCCATGGAGTCTCCATATAATCATCAGGTGTCACTCGAGTGGTCAACATGACCTTTACATCAAAAGGTCGATATGACATTTATAACAAAGAGATTCCAAAAATATGAATGTAATGACTTCGGAAGATGACACCACACAAAATATAAATCGTAGAAGCCTCAAATCAATAATTGACTACAATAGTCCATACATGACGAAATTTTACAATGATTACATCAAAGGTCTTTATATGACCTTTACATCAAATGGTCGATATGACATTTATAACATAGAGATTCTAAAAATATGAATGCGATGACCCCAGAAGATGACACCACACAAAATATAAATCACAGAAGCCTCAAATCAATAATTGACTACAATAGTCCATACATGAAGAAATTTTACAATGATTATATCATAGGTATTTATATGACCTTTACATCAAATGGTCGATATGACATTCATAACAAAGAGATTCCAAAAATATGAATGCGATGACTCCGGAAAATGACACCACACAAAATATAAATCGTAGAATCCTCAAATCAATAATTGACTACAATAATCCATACATGACAGAATTTTACAATGATTACATCATAAGTCTTTATATGACCTTTACATCAAATGGTCGATATGACATTTATAACAAAGAGATTCCAAAAATATGAATGCGATGACTCCGGAAGATGACACCTCACAACAATTTACTAGTCACTATTTTAAATGGCTATCTCAGGTCACAAGTTAAAGACTAACTCAGGTAGCAAAGTAATGGCAAGTCAGGACATAGGTTTATCACTGCCTTCATGACAAGTGTTTGAGGGTTGTTTGAGTTCACTGTTCAACTCAATGTTACCAGACTCGGAATCGGCAATAAATTGGCGAGGCAAAAGAGCGAAGAGTTTTAATCGGATCGGGAAAAAATCGGCAAATTCATTAAACAAAAATATACACATATATTGAATTAAATAAAAATATACGTTTATTAAATTAAATATAATTTTAGTAACGTCTACTTGTAAATATGGTTATTGCAAATTAAATTAGTAATATTTTTATATTGCATGGAAATGATAAGGCCATCAAATTTATCATTTCCATGTATCCCCATTTCCTTCGAATACAAGTAGATTATAAATATTAATACCATTCAATAACAATTATCCCTAAAATTGTCTAACTGCTTTTGATGTACAAGAGGTCTATATTTCATACTTGATGACCCATGTAAATTTTTTAATTTTATTTTTTTCCAATTTATTCACCATTAGTTATTTCAAATATCTTAAATTTTCTATAAAAGTTATCAATCATCTTATCATTATAATTATTATACACATTAATAATAATTATTTTTACTAAGCTACAATTAAAAATAATAACCATCCTTGTTATCAATTTACAATAATAACCATCCCCGTTATCAATATCCACAACTCGGTAAAAGAAAAATCTCCCGACCGTTGCTGACGGAAGTGAAACGAAAATGAAAATAAACGGTGAAATCAATTTCCGTCAATAATGTTCGCCTTAATTGGCATCCTGGAGGTCAGGAAAGTTGCTCTAACAGTGCGTCTGCGATTGTAGTTGTCCCTCGGTGATATTGCAGAGCATCAGGGAAGACCCTCCCTCTCTGCCTCTGCTCAACATTCTCTTCAGTGAATGGAGCGCAGTCTGCAATCCACTGTGCACGCACGCCTGTTTTTCGCTCAAGAAACTTTCAGGCCTCACAACCATATCAATACTTCATACGTGGTAGGCTCTGCGGCTTCGAATGCTGCTCTGTGGCGCTGCGGTGTCGAGTCTGTCGACTGAAGACTGCGGACTCGGGACTGTGCTATCAGTATCACTCTGCCTCTGCGCTATCAACCAATGAAACACGCACCAGTATCACCGTTAAACAATACGACGCATGTTATAAACGCAAACCGGAACCGAAAACCCTATGTGAAATTGGCGGGACTCGCTAAAAAATCGCAGAGTCGCGTAAATCGCAGGAATCGCGAGTCAAACTCGCGTTGACCACGAGTTAAACTCGGTCAACGCGAGTTGACTCGCCGAGTTTCAAGTCGGAACTTTTTGCCGCCGAGCCGATTCATACTCGCGATTAATCGCCAGAATCGGCGATTCCTGTTTCACTGGTTCAACTCCAAGTCCACATATCCAACCTACAACCAGAAAATGTGCCTAGGATCCAATCACGAAGTACTTGCAAGCATTCACAAATACACGGTACCTGGATCTCTAGGCAATCATGGTTGAATGGTACAAGGCTTCCCCCCAACATAGTTGGAAAACCTAAAGTATATGTGCATGTGCTTTCTCTGCCAAGTGGCACTTGAGGGACTCATTCGCCAAACTTTGGACTTAGGATAGAATATCCTTCAAGGCTATGGATACCTTCATAAAGCGATTTTATGAAGGTTTTGTCATTCACTAGGCTTCAAAACCTTGTCATGTTTCTAACCTCTCACCTTTCCCTTTTGTGGAGTTCTGGCGCCCCGTGCTCTTTATGTTAGGTGGTCTACAACCATGATGTATTTTTATTATTATGTGTGTGATTATATTTTACAACATTAGGCTTGTTGGACTTAAAATAGATAATGCATAGGCACACAAGCGCCAAAACAAATAAACAATTAAATATACATTGGCATGCAAGCCCAACACAACACCGCCCAATAACTTCATAATAAGATGTATGAATACATAGAAAGGGTCATCCCCGGGTTGTTACATTCCTCTCCCCCTTATTTATGCACTGTACTCAGTGCATCATTTACACATGTTAGTCAAAACTTTTGAGCCTCAAACTCTGTTCTCTTTCTAGGTACATCATTGCATGCTTTTCATGCCTTTCGTCTTCAGTTGTTCTTATCTGTTTGGATATGCTTAAGATTTATCAACTACTTTAGGCAATAATTTAGTTTTTAATATCTTTGACACACCCTTATGGTTCCATCTATAAGCCATTTTCACGGTCTTGGTTCAGGCATTCCCTTCTCTGCATTGTAGTCCTTCACACGATCCATCATTTGCCAAGATGTTTTGGGTGTTGCCTTTCCTTGTTGTACTCTCTCTTTGGCTTAGGTATCCCCTTCTCTGCACTGTAGTCCATCATCCATCATTTGCCAAGGTGTTTTCGAGTTACCACCCCCTTATGATGCCCATTCTTTGGCTCATGTATCCCCTTCTTTGCATCTCAGTCCTAGGGTGATCCATCTTTTGCCAGGATGTTCTCATGCAAGAAGAGTGCCTTCTCCCTATCAAACATTCATTGGTAATTATTGTGTTAATCCATGGAAACCATAGGGTCTAGTGCTATTAATGTGGCTTTTACCCCAAGTTTTCTTACTTCAGCCATCTCTTTTATAATTTTGTCCTCCTGACAGAGTTTCAATGTAGTCTTTTGATATTGACTAACTTAACCCACAAGACTTGTTCCACTCGACCAACATTCCTTGCAACTAAAAGAATGTTCAATGAATTAATTCACAAGGAGCAAACAGCTCAATGATAATACAAAGATATTTACAATAATAGAAACATCAGGTTTCTATGTAGAATATAGAACAAACAGTTTCATCTAAGAAACTGCTAAAAGAATAAAAATAGAAACAGCTAAAAGACTGAGCATTACTAAATAGAAATATATTCTAATACCCTCCCTTAATGCTCAATCTATTTACAACACCAATAGACCCGCGAAATTTTACAAATTTATCAGGACCAAGAGGCTTGGTGAAAATATCGGCGGGCTGCTCTGTTGTGGGAACATAGTGCAACTGAACTGTGCCGTCTTCAACCAGCTGTCGAATGTAGTGGCAGTGAGTTTCCACATGCTTTGTTCGTTCATGAAAGACTGGATTCTTGGCAAGTTTGAGCACTCCCTGATTATCACAAAACAAAGAAGTAGGCCTTGTCTGAAAAACATGCATATCTGCAAGCATACTACGAAGCCAAACTGCCTCACAGGCTGCCTTAACTGCTCCCCGATACTCTGCTTCTGTTGAAGAGAGAGCCACTACCTGTTGCTTCTTACTAGTCCAAGTAACAGCTCCAGACCCTAGACTAAACACATACCCAGCTGTAGATTTACGGTCATCAACCGAACCGGCCCAGTCAGAGTCAGTGTAGCCACTGAGAATAGGATTGGAGCTGCGAGTATATAAGAGGCCATAATCAGAAGTACCATGCACATATCGTAGCACCCGCTTTGCTGCTATCCAATGATCAGCTTTAGGAGCTGACATAAAGCGAGAAATGTAGCTTACTGCAAAACTGATGTCAGGTCTGGTAGCAGTAAGATAGATGAGACTGCCCACTAATTGCCTGAATAAAGTTTCATCCACAAGAGGAGAGGATGACTGGGCTGAAAGTTTGAGCCCTGGTTCCATAGGAGTTGTGGCTGGTTTGCAATCCTGCATTCTGAACCTTTCCACAAGATTTTTGGCATACTTGGACTGAGAAAGAAAGATCTGATTTTCAGTCTGCCATACTTCAACCCCCAGACAGTAATGAAGAAGTCCCAAGTCTGTCATCTCAAACGTTCTGCATAGATCTTGTTTGATCCCATGGATCAAATGTGCAGAGCTGCCAGTAATGATAAGATCATCCACATAGACGACTACAAATAAGATATCATCACCAGTATGCTTGATATACAGGTTTGCATCAGATGGACTACGCTGAAAACCTTGATCTGTCAGGTACTGATCAATTTTCATGTACCAAGCCCGAGGAGCTTGTTTCAATCCATAGATTGCTTTAACTAACCGACACACTTTCTGTTCTTGACCAGCAACCTTGAATCCTGGAGGCTGCGTCATGTAGACTTCTTCTTGGAGGTCACCATTTAGGAAAGCACTTTTTACATCCATCTGATGAACTTTCCAATTGAACTGAGCTGCTAGGGCAAGAACAAGCCTTATGGTACTCATCTTGGCTGTAGGAGCAAAAGTCTCCTCATAGTCGATGCCTTCCTTCTGTGAGAATCCTCGAGCCACAAGCCGAGCTTTATATTTGTCTAAGGTTCCATCAGCTTTGTATTTTACTTTATACACCCATTTGCAGCCTATGGGTGTTTTGTCTGCAGGAAGATCAGAAAGTGTCCATGTGTGATTCTTCTGAAGACTCTGAAATTCTGCTTCCATAGCCTGTTCCCACTCAGATGTACCCTTAGCCTCTGAATATGTTTGAGGCTCAAAAGTACTGTGAAGGTTAGCCATAAGAGCAAAATTGACTGTAGACTGTTGTCTGTTCTTATGCCTAGAAGTTCTACCTTCAAGGAGCTCGTCATCCCGGAGATCACCTATGGTTTTAGCCCACCATTTGGGCCGAAGAGAAGAAGAACCAATATCAGGATTAGAGGAACCAATATCAGGAGGAAGAGAAGCAGGCTCAAGAGCAATAGGAACAGCAAGAGGAGGATTAGCTTCTGGAGGAAGCTCAGATAGAGTAGTATCAAACCCTGATACTACATCATCCCTCCCATCAGATGGACTGACTGGAAGAAGAACACTGTGAGGCGGATCCTCAGAGAGCTGCTCAGAGGAAGAAGACTGAAAGAATCCTCTGTCTTCATCAAATACTACATCTCGACTGAAGCTAAGTCGACCAGTGGCTATATCTATCAGCCTATAGGCCTTGTGATGATCACTGTAACCTGTCATCATGAGTTTCTGACTTTTGGAATCCAACTTAGATCGCTTAGCAGATGGAATCCAAACATATGCAACTGAGCCAAAAACTTTGAGATGACTGATCTTAGGCTTACGACCAGACCACACTTCTTCAGGAGTCTTCCCTTTAACAGCCTGAGTAGGGGATCTGTTAAGAAGGTAAACAGCAGTGAATACTGCTTCAGCCCAGAATTTGTTTGGAACACTCCGGTGTTGTAACATGGAACGAGCCATTTCAACAACCGTGCGGTTGCGACGCTCGACAACACTGTTCTGCTGGGGAGTGTAAGGTGTGGTTAATTGACGTTTGATGCCATGAATATCACAGAAGTTGGCAAAAGCTGAGGAACAAAATTCCCCCCCATTGTCGGTCCTAAGGGTCATGATATTACAACCAGATTCGTTTTCAACTAAAGTTTTAAACTTCTGAAAGGTACTAAGAGCATCAGATTTATTTTTTAAAAAATACACCCACATCTTTCTACTGAAGTCATCTACAATAAGTAAAAAGTATTTGCAGGCAGTGATAGAAGCTGTATTCATAGGACCACAAATATCAGCATGAAGTAACTGAAGTACCTGGGATGCGCGCCAAGATTCTCCATTTTTGAATGACGACCGATGTTGCTTTCCCGCTTGACAGGCGCTGCATACCCCCAACTGCTGAGTCTGAATATCAGGTAATCCTGACACAAGTCCCTCCCGAGAGAGCTGAGAGAGATACTGCATATTGAGATGCCCATATCGCTGATGCCATAGAGTACTGATGGGAGAGACACGAGCTGCTAGAGCCACTTCTGGAAAGTCACCGGTGTCAAGTAGCCTGTATAGACCATGGTCCTCTAGGCCAGTAGCAACTGTCAGACTGGTCTCCCTGTCAATGATGGAACACTTGTGTGCACTGAACACAACATCGAGCTGAGGAGAATTCCTCATAATCTGACTGACAGAGAGCAGATTAATCTCCATACCAGGAACATAGTATACATTTAGAAATATGAGCGTGCGTCCACCAGACTGAATTTGAACTGTACCCCTGCCAGCAACAGTGTACTTTTCACCTCCACCAAATACTACTGAATCACTGAAAGGTGAGAAGTCAATAAACCAGTCACGCCTGTGAGAGAAGTGGCGTGATGCACCAGAATCAATGTACCATGCAGAGGAAGGAACATGTTCTGAAGACCTTTTAGCCATAAAGGCGTAAAAGGCAGAATCTGTCTGCTCGGAATGTTCTGCAACATTCGCTGTCTGATGTGGCCCTCCTTGTTTCTTTTGTTCAGAAGCAATCCTCTGCCGGCAATCTTTCTTCATGTGATCGAACTTGTGACAGTAATTACACTGTACACTTTTCTTCCTGGCAGGATCAAAAGACTGAGATGAGCCTTTCTGCTGAAAAGACTGAGAGGACTGATATTTTGCAGCAAATGCATTTTTCGAGGGCACTAATGAAGTACCACTACCAAACTGCTGTTTCCACCTATCTTGCTGCAGAAGTTTGGTACATAAATCTGGAAACTTCAGATCAACATTTGTGGTTGTAATGTTGAGTGTTTCGATGAAGTGTGCATAAGATTTCGGTAGACTTTTTAGAGTAATGACTACCATATCTTCTTCCTCCATAGTCCGACCAATAGCTTCGAGCTGATCTCGAATGTCTTTAATTTTGTTGAGATGTTCTTGTAAAGACATATGTTCATCCATCATGATGGAGAACAACTGATTTTTGAGAAAAAAAGCTCTGCTTTTATCAGATGTCTCATGCAATTCTTTCAACTGTTGCCAGATTTCAGCAGCTGTCTTGCCAGAAGGGATCTGTGGTAACTGATCATCAGCGACAGAGAGCTTGAGAAGCATAACAGCCTCTCGATTTCGATCATCAAATTTATCTTGATCGGTCCCGGCTGTACCTGGACGAAGCTCTTTGCCCAAAATGAGTTGATCAAGACGCCTGTACTCAAAAATGGTCAACATTCTTTGTTTCCAAATGTTATAGTTGCTGCCATTAAAGCGTTGATTTCCTTCTAACATCAGATTGGTAAGTGTGGCCATTTTCACAAAGAGAATACAAAAGTATGACACACAAGAACAATGTAGCTGACTGCTTATGCTGGTGAAAATTTAAAGAACAGACTTTCTGCTGTCTAAAACAATAGTAATACTGCTAATACAGTTCTGAGAATACAGATTTCCACAAGAGAATGCCGGTCTACAGATGTCACAGGTCTGAGTTTGTAATGAACACTGTCAGGATCACAAGAAAAAAAAATTCCGCTGATTGGTAACACACTGCCGGCCACCAGAACCACAAATACAGCAAATACAAATGTTGAAAAATGGACCCACATGTGCTGTCTCAGTTTCACGCTTCTGCTGAATGGTAACCCACTGCCAGCAAACACCACGGATATATATATACGTCTCAGGTATCAAAATGGCCCACAGAAAAACGTCTCAGATACCGGTCATATGCTTTGAAAATGGACCACGTGAGTTATCAAAACTGTACGTTCCGTCTCAGCTATTTTATATACGAATATATAAAAGCCACAGGTGAATATAACCACGCGTATGACAGAGAATATATCACGCGTATGAGTTTTATAAACACGGGTTACGTAAATCCTCGGACTCACGTTCCGTCTCAGCTATTACAATGAACCACGGGTTTTATATCCACGGGTTTGACTTATAAATCCACGGGTTTGACTGTGACAATATAACGGCGTTTGCAAAATACACAGGTTACAATGAACCACGGGTTTCAGATCTAGAGCCACGGGTTTCAAATGAATATCACGGGATTCAAAATGTATATCCACGGATACATAATCCACAAGTTGACAGCGTTTAACAGCAGTTTAAAAAAAAAAAAAAAAAAAAAAAAATGACAGATGCTCGCAGATCGACTTTTCAAACCACAACTCCTATTTTCAGACAAACAAATGAGTTTTGAAAGGAGAACACCTGGATCACTAATGCTGAGAAATTCCACGGTGTGGTCGAGTAGCCGCCAGGTGAAGAGGAAGATAGCCGGATCCGCGATTCCAAGCAAAACTGACCAGCAAAAAAAAATCCCGCTCCCATAAAAAACAGTCACCGCCACAAATTTATTTCTTAGATGAAATGATCATGCAAGAGAAGAATCCATTTCTGTATCGAGATGGACGACTGTAAGCTTTTATCACAGCGAGCAAAGCCGAGGCTAAGACTCAGTGAAGGCTGCCTGGCTTACAGAGGGCTCGACCTTAGAAAGGACTCAAGAGATTACGATGCAAAGAGAATTACTGTTTCAAGAAGAATCTCTTAACCTTGCTCTGATACCATAAAAGAATGTTCAATGAATTAATTCACAAGGAGCAAACAGCTCAATGATAATACAAAGATATTTACAATAATAGAAACATCAGGTTTCTATGTAGAATATAGAACAAACAGTTTCATCTAAGAAACTGCTAAAAGAATAAAAATAGAAACAGCTAAAAGACTGAGCATTACTAAATAGAAATATATTCTAATAGCAACATACTCATACACATTAGTTAGTGATCCATTACCATTCAACTGTTCATTTTCATAACTTTTTTCACATACATGCATCCAATACCATTTCATATCACTCAGCATAAGTTTGTGAAAATAATTTGCTTAAGCTTTAGAAGCTTTTAACCAATACCAATGGCCTTATGTACACAATGCAAACTTGCAATTTATTTCTGCATAAACAAACCTATGCATTCCCTCAATTCAGTTTCAATAGAAATTCCTTTCACCTGAGTGTATTACTCACTTATCCAACTGTTGTCCATCATGGCAACTCTTATATACACAGATTTATCCATTGTCTAACCTGACACCACTCACATCCACAATCTGTTAGGATCTGAATCATATCCATGCACTGAAAGCTTCCTGCATTAGCCTTAGTTATACCCCTCTGGGGTATTCATTCATGCAACATATGCATACAAGTAGAAGCAAAACAATGAATTTATAGTTTAACCTGAAGAAATTCTTACCCAATTCCTCAGTGTATTTGCCATTGTAGCATAACTTATGTCTATAATTACATGGTTGCCACCATGATATATACTTAGCTGAGAATTTTCTCAAGGAGTACACCTAGCTCATCCTTTAACTTTACTTGACAAGTGTTCTCTTGTCATTGCCCTTAGGATTTTTTTTTCCATTTAGCAAATTTTCATATCAATTTCTTGAGAATGGCTTGCATCCTTTCTTGATGCACAATTTCATTATACATTAGCTGTTAGTCAAACAAGGAAAATATGTCCTTCAACTCTTCTAAATGAACATCCAATTTATTCTTGTTATGCACTTTGTTCATTCATTCCACTTTTTCAATCTTTCCTGTGGTACTATCATGCATCAACAATCAAGCAAGCACTCTCAACCCTAGGCTGCTGCACAGTTGAGCCTTGTTCAAATTTAACGATAAGCATCAAAACCATTACAAAATAAATTTTCAAGGGCAACTCCCTTTCCTAATCTTTCTCACAGCTTGAGGATTCTTCAATCCAATTGTTTACATAGGCCTACTCAACTTCATCATGATTGATTCATATCCAATTATGCTCTTCTATGCAGCTCTGCAATGAGCTCATTATGACAATTTACAATTGCATCCAGAATTTAGCATATTAAGCATATGCAGGAAAAATATCTCTTATTTCTTAACATGCTTACTAGCCCAAGGTATCTTTTAATAGCTAGGGAAACCCTCCCCCTTGCACTCCTATTCATGCAAGTTCTCTCAACATACATCACGTCAATATCATTATCCTTTAATTTAATAACAATTTAAGATACAATTGTCTTTGTTTGCATAACCCTGTCTTACTGGCAGAGTTTTTCCATAGTCCATTTTTTATGCAGTCTCACTTTGTTGCATTTTGCATGATCCAACATGATCAGATTAGTTAGTCTCTTATTCTGTCGGACACTTACTCAACTGGCCTTCTCATTAATCGTTTGTGCCAATTTGCGCTTCATAAGAGGTTCAATCAACTTTAAAATCTTATGTCATCTCCTTTTTCCAAAATATGATAGCAACATGGCCATTTTATTTCTTTAAATGATTGGACAGTGGTCCTTACAGCTTCATCACAAGCTCATAAAAAATTTTTGCCCCTCTCCTGAGATATTTACTGTTTCTTTCACACAACATCATGTCATTCAACCCTCAGCCTTGCCAACATTTTCTGTTGGTCTCTATGCTCATTTATGTGCAATTCTTGCACCTATGGATTAACCTGTTTCACATCAATACTTCAGGTTCTCTCTCATATCAAGGATATCAATAACATATCCGAACATCTAACATCACCCTTATAGCCTTGCCATGGGCATTCTTTTGAATTTCGAAGCATCTTCAAGGCCTCACTATTGCCCTAATGGGAATTTTCCTAGCCTCTCTTACTAAGAGACCTTCCTTTTCATGAGGGAATGTGATATACATACAACAGTTTTACCCAATTTTCAAGTGCACAGTTGCTCTAGCTTATCCAAGGAGATTCTTAACTCCATTAGGCGTAAGTCTCTAGCAAGTTTGGCATTCTACAACTTTACCTTGCGGGCAGTGGACCTTCCTATTGCTTCATATTTGCATCAAGTATTCATCCCCTTTCCTTGTATTCATGCTAAGCATCCTACAAGACACTCAAGGGTACCTTTACGTGTTCCCTGCATACCTCCATGTACACATACACATTTATCCATATGCACCACTTTACCCATGGTCCCTTTTTCTCAGATTTCGATACTAATATGATTTGCAGAACATTACCTTCCTTCTTTTCAACTCAACAATTCTCAATCATACTTTTAAAAAATATGGTTCTCTTTATCAAGGGAGTCTTCCTTTGTACCCTTGCTTCTATGAACACCAAGTGCCACATAGCCTCTTTTTAAGGCAACCAAATAGTGCTAAATCTGCCCCATGACAATTCAAATAAACCTTTTGCTTCACTTATTGGCTCAGCTGATGTACGCATCTCTCCTCATGCCTTGTCGATTTCCAGATCAACATTATTCACAAGAAATAGTTTTCTTAAAATAGCCTTCCTTTGTTAGTTTCCGTTAAACCTATCACCTAGTGAATCATTAACCTAGCAAATTGCAGATCTATTGAATAATTTACACAACTATGTTCTTAACATTCAATGGAAGCAAAAATAAAATAACCAATCTTATAAAATCAACACCCATATTCTGCCCAATCAAAGTTTTCATCAATAATCCGAACTTACTTGGGCTTGTGTCTTGGGATAATGACCCAACTGACAACCCTGGATTTGATCCAACTAATCAACCCTCCTTGGTTGATCCGGATCTCCTTGCTGCCTTTCCTCGGACCCAATGCACTCACTAAGAAGCCTCTCTCAATCTTGTCTTGCTATATTTGTGTCTTCTCCCTCTCCATAGCCTTGCTTTTTTAACTTTACATTGAGCTAAATTCCTAACCCTAATCTCCAAAGTTAGTGACGATTGAGATTAGATCTCGCCTCACTTGAGATCAAGGGCTGAGATTAAAACATATTCACTAAAGTAATTTACTTTACTTTTCCTAAGTTACTTTAGCTCAATAAGCCAACATAATAATTATGTGCTTTTCCTAAGTATAACTTAGGCATAAGTTACAAAAACAACTTGTTCACACTAGAGCAAGTGTCTAAGGATATCTTGGGCGACTTTTGCATGCCTAGACACTTAGGCCTGTGCAGAAATACCTGCCCGAGCTACAAACATCAACACTCCCTCTTAGTGAGGGAGGTACCTCTACCATTCGGAACTGTCTTCAATCCTACAACCGTTGCCTTGGCTGCTTCCTCTAAATTGGAAGCTTTCTCTACCCTCTAGTCTAGGAATATCCTTGAAATATGATTGTCCTTGGCCTGGTTCCTAGAAGACTCTTTCTCTTGAATATCCTGTAAGGTCATCTGTACCAAGAAACCTCTTGACAGATTAGGAGGAATCTGTCGATTGCTTATCCCCTCCTAAACTTGAAGGATGATTCCCTTTGAGCTTGTCAACCTTTGGAGCTACTTGCTCCTTGTTCTTTATCACTACTTTGCTTTTTGCCATTGCTCGAATAGCCTGGCCCTTTAGCCTATACAGGTTGCTCTCTCTAACTCCAATGACTAGCCCTTGGTCTGATCAATGTCTATCCATCCTGGAATGCTACACCAAACCCCTTCTTGATCATTGAGACTGAGAGCAAACTCCACCTAAGTTCTGACACCCATGGCATGTCCTTCACTTCGATTTTGCCTCTTGACTCAAGTTGGAATACCACTATTCCAACTCCCTTTATTGCATGCTTCGTATCAATGTCTAACTTCACATCCAGTTCTGAGTCCCACTCATTCAGGGTGGTGAATTGTTGTCGTGCTCCTGTCATATGTCTTGTGGCTTCGTGATCTAGTAGCCGCACACTCACTAGGAATGTGCTTGAGGTAAGGTAGGAAACAAGTGCAAATTCTGTCTCGAACTTCCTGGCAAACTCCTTAGCTTTTGCTGATGCAGCTACAACTAGCTCCATGCCCTTTCCCATTTCTTCCTCTCTGGACACTGTGAAGCATAGTGTCCCATCTTATGACAAGATAAACACTTGACCTTAGTCAAGTCCTTCAGCTGTGACGCTGACTCCTCACTCTTGCTCGAACTCTTTCCTTTGTTTTTGACAATCAAAGCCACATTCTTGTCATCTACCTACTTGTTGTTTTTCCCTTTGACTATAACTTGATTTCCTCTTGTATGTAGTCATCCCCAAGTCTATGAAATGTGGTTAGTTTATCTCGAGCATAGATTCCTCTAATGAGTGGATCCCATGCCTCTAAGAACCTGTTCAATGCGACGTTTACTAGTTCTGAGTCTTCTACCTTTTCTCCCACAGCTATAAGCTGATCACGAATTTGTGCGATCTTCATCAGATAACTCATCATTGAGTTAGAGTTGCTCATCTGTATACTTTGGATCATATCTTTCAATATCATCTTCTTATTTATTATTTTGCTCTTATATAAACCTACCAAGGCTTCGAACATCTCCTTGGTTGTCTTCTTCTTGGTTAAGTGAGGGATCAAATTATCCTTCACAACATCCAAGAGCACCCTCTGCTTCTTTATCTGTTGTTTTTGCTAGGTTGGCCTTCTCTCGAGGATCTGACAACTTTAGGATCTCAGTGTTAGGGATCTCCCAGAGATCGTTTTCCTTGAGTACCAAGTTGATCCTAGCCTTCCAAGATAGGAAGTTTGACAGACCGTCTATTCTATGTTTTTACTGAAGACCCACTACGACCATTTGCCTAACCTTGTTGAAGAGTCTATGAAGACTTATTTATTTATTTAATTTATGCTGGTTGGATGCTGCCGGCAACCCGTACTCTGCTTTCTAAGGCTGTGGCTTCTCTACTCCATCACTACGCTTAGCACCCCGCTCACACCCCGCGGTTCGGTTGTTGCTCGACCTAAGGCCTTCTATCGACTACACATCTTGGCTTTTCTACCTTGCCAGCCCACTCGATCTAGTCCTGGTGGCTTGAACTCTCATGTGATTTGTGCCTCGCGTGCTACAAGAGAAGGTCTTGTCTTCCCCTTTTGGCCCACATCCTCTGCTCCAACCCTGTTGTCAACTCGTGTCTTACGCCTGCAGTTGTTGGGTGGAACTCGACATGCTGGCGACTGTCGACCTGTTCCTTGCGGAACACCACTTTTTTTTCATTTTGTTTTTGTTCTATGTCAGTGGATGATACCTCACATGGCTGTAGTGGCTGGCGTCTCACTTATGCGTGCATGGGGATCTCTGCATGGTTTCTCCACCTTTGACTATGCTGACTGCGACTTTTGTGTGGGGTTTGCTTGGTGATTGGTGCCCTGTTTGGCTATCTCCTTTCTTTGATCATAGCCACCATATATGACCGTATATGGGCTTATATACTGATATGTATACCATATAAGAATATGGTTGTATCTACAGAAAATATGGTCAACATATTATTTTCCATATGTTTCCATTGAACTTGTCTCATATGATGCTTTTTTGCTGTATTTTGGCTATATACTCTTGTTTTTAGGTTGTATTTTGGCCATATTTGTTTTTTTTTTCAATTACAATTTTTTTCTCCATTTTCCTACTGTAATGTATTTGTATTTTGGATACATATCAATACACCTATATATGATAACTACGACTTTCAAAGCTTTCTCCCAGGGTACCCTTACTTTTGGGTGGCTTCCTTGGAAGATGCAAAAGTCTCTATGAAGATAGATATACCATAGAAGTGCTATGTGGAAGGAAAGATGAGGATCCAGAAAGAGGTGTTTTTGATGCTGAACAAATATGTTACAAGAAGCAAAGTCCAAGTAAGAAATATGTCCACTAACTGATGTTTAGAGGTGCCATGTTCACCTGTGTGATCTCTACAATTTCTATTCTTTCCTTGGATGCTTTAGTTGGAGGAGCACTTTTGAAATGAACGAAAAACAAATATATTCTCTTGCTTGACTCAATAACCCCTTTAAGAGTGTGCAAGGTAGAATTTCCATGAAATTTTGATCTGCTGATAAGAACAATTTGAAAAAACACTTTCTTTTCTTACAAACACATAATTTCTCTACTCAATTTGCAGCGGAATTAGGAATAGAAATAAAACACAGTCACACAATTCAAGACACTTTTTTACTAGGGAACCCAACTGGGAAAACCCTTTGCTTGATGAGAATTTTATTGATAGAAAAACTGACCAATAGATCTCTTACAAAATAATTGTTTCAATTTGAAAGACACTTGTCTTTTCTGCTGGTTCTAAGCTTGAAGCTTGTGCAAGACTATTGATCTCTGCTTCCCTGTACCAACCTGTGCACAAGCTTCTCTTGCACACTCTTCCTCTCACAAGCTCCACACACAAACTCATGTTTCCTATTGCTTGGTCTCACTAACTTGTGCTCACCAAAACAATGATTAAACTTGTGCCTTCGTTCCTCTTTTTAAAGGCAATTCAAATGGTTAAAATTAGTGAGTTTTCTAATTAAAGAATTGAACTGGAGCTTTTCTAGTTAGCAAAAGTCAACAAAACTAGTTAACTAGATCCCCCTAAAATTTAGGAGGTTAACTCCACTTAAGCTTTCAGTTCCCAATTTAACTCACTAGAAGATCAAAACTCGACCTTCAACTTCAAAACATTAGTTAACTGCCTCATGCACTCCTAATTTTTAGGGAAACTTTTAAATTTTAGGAACTTCACCATGGACAAAATGGAACTCGACTTTGACTCCTTGAATTAAGGCACAAATCAAAGAATCACTTTTCTCGCTAATTTTCAACACTTCTCTTCGTGAGGAAGGTGTTCTTGGAAGAAACTTGTCCACCAAGATTCGTCTCCAACACCACCAAGTTCTTTGCTGTTGCATCTGCTCTCTCTAAACTAGAAGGCTTCCTTGCTTTCTTCTGTGGAACTTGCTTTGAAGCTTTGTTCTTTCCCACCAGAATTTGTGAGCTCTGCTCCTCCTCTTCATCATTCTATTGGACAACCCAACTCCAACAAGTTTAGACTGAAATTGAGATACCAA
Organism: Pinus tabuliformis; assembly: GCA_031772625.1. Classification (NCBI taxonomy): domain Eukaryota; kingdom Viridiplantae; phylum Streptophyta; class Pinopsida; order Pinales; family Pinaceae; genus Pinus; species Pinus tabuliformis. Next base: position 833,670,544 of record CM062810.1, read on the forward strand.
CTGAGGCTCCATCTTGAGAGCTTTATTATGCTCTTGCCCAACCATCACTTCTCTACTCTCAAGGCTACACTTGTCTCTACGTGCAACTTGTAGAGATTTTTCACCCTCACACCTATTTGATTCTTACGTCCAGAAGCTAAGTGTTGGAGGTACGCCTTACCTCTACTGAAGATGACATCATATCCCTTGTCTTCAAGGGTGGTGATCTGAAAATGGGGCACATAGGCTTCTTGTCCAACTTACAAGAACCTCTCCCACTTTCAAAGCTTAAATATTCCCAAGTCTTATTGATTAACCAATGTGGAATTAAGAAATGCTTGAAAATATAGGTGTATGTTGGTATTTGTTTTTTTTAACTAATTATATGATTTAGTTTCTGTTGTTGTGCTGTAAGTTGATGTGTTTAAACTGATATATAAATGCATATAACAGTAAGCAATGCAACAATAAACAATCACACAGAAACAACAATTTCTCCACCCACAACTCTTGGGCTACATCTCCGTGAGCTCTAGTCAACTCAACTAGGCTCTCTGGGATTATGTTATAAGTCCTTTTCACAAGCTCTTAGCTTAACTCCTGCTGTTTTACACAGAAACAGTGGGTTCAAACACCATTTTATCCCCTTGGCTCTTGAAGCTCTGGCTCTTGGCTCTAGCTCTTGGTTCTGGCTCTTGGCTCTGACTCTGGCTATTCGGCTCTAGCTTTGGCTCTTGCTCTTCGGCTTTGGCTCCTTTTTTCTCTCTATCAGTTTACAACCCTCTTGGCTTTTCACTTGACTTCCAAGTGACTCCCTCGGTTGCTTTTTTTGCTTCTACGCTGCCTCCTTCGCCTTAGCTTCCTGCGTTGGCTTCACTTTCAGCAACAAAACCCCAACAACAACTTCAACAACCAACAACAATTCAGTCGCTTCTGTCTCTGACATTCATGGCTTTTTAAGCCAATTGGCATTGTCTGTTTGTTTTACCTTTTCTCGGGCTTTCTGTCTTTCGGCCTCTGTCCGCTTGAATCCATCTTCGAATTGTTAGCAATCATGGCATAATGCTTTTTGGGGAGGTGGTCACTTGTTCTGCAACTAATTAGTGCATCGAGCCTTTTGAAATCCCTGAAATGGTCATTCTCTGTTTACACAGGGAAATGCGTTCAAACACAGGAAAAGTCCGCCAAAACGCGTCTATCGGACTTCAAAACTATGAACTCTGCCTTATATTCCTTCTGGTTCGCCTTTTAAATCGTGTATCGCATCCCCACCGTTGATCTGAGAGATCTAGATCCAGTGGTGCTAGTTCATTTCGGGCGACCCTTTCGTACAGGGGTTAACCACCCGATAAGGGTGGTTTTCTCTCTTCTCGGCGTGGACACGTTGCAGCCATTGTATGGGCTTGGGCGGAGCTCGACCCAAACCACTTACCGCCTTTGGTTCCTCCCAAAATCCCGCTTGTTTCATGGATTTCCTTTTATATTTAAAACACGTTAAAACATCATAAGAATCCCGTAACAATGGCTTTAGCTGGATATGAAATATTTATGCAGTGGTGTTTACAAAACCCTTTCGGGTTCGTCGCATCGCATCGGTGCATATATATGTGGCCCGCTTCGTCGCATGACCCTGACATGATATTGCAATATCGCAATCGTGTATCGCATGGGCCCGGGGTTTCTCATATGGCATGACCGATGTCGACGCCGATTGCGATCCGCCAATATTGGCGATTGGTATATCGCGCGTCACAGGGTCCCACCTTTGCCTCGTGGCATCGCTGATTGCGATCTGCCGATATCGACGATCGGCATATCGCTCGGCTCGATCATTATGTTATATCACATGTGCCTTCCTCCGATCCGGGGGATCGGCGATTGGGGGTGGCTTCCCTTTTTCACTTAATCCACTCTTTTGCCCTAGTCTGCGGCAATTTCCCCTTTTGAAGGTTTTTTTGGCCTTTTTAAAGGATTTTGCCTCATTTTCTAAGGAACAAAGGGCATCTTCCTTAAGCGATAACTTCTGCATCCTAAGTCCATTTTTGCCCATTCAAGTTGCAGTAGATTCAGGAGGAGAAGATCTCTGCAATGGGGCTATTTCTAGGAACTTCCTTGGACTTTCATTTTTCTTCTGTGAGGAACACCTTGACTTAGGAATCTATTCAAAATCCATTTTGGATCACGCCTTCCCACTAAAAGAACTTTTGGTCTCTAAAAGACTGATATACTAATCTGAACAGTAAATGAGAGTGACTCACCCTCTTCTTTCAGCCTCCCTACACTTGCCTTGCATAGTGCCTCTGAACCAAATTTTCTGACCTTTTCCCTTTTGGATGGGCTGGTCTTCCTCGTTGCCTTCTTGCAGAACTCCTGCTGAAATGGTTATAGAAGGTAGTTTGAGCTCTCTGCCTTGATCATTGATCCAAGGTGGCTTGACAAATGTGAAGTACATCTGCTCCACAAAACTTTCATTTGTACCTGTTTGAGAAACTGCCAACAACATTTGTTAGCAACAACAGGCATACAGACAACAACTGGATGGACTAAACTCCTGCTTCAACAAAGAAACAGATTTCACATCTTGTGAACACCTCCGTGTCTTACATCTACATACAAATGATGGACTAGACAACAAGCCCACAAAACATGCCTTTAAAACAAATGACCCTTCAAGTCAAGCATGTAGAAAAAGACCATTAGGACTCTTTTCAAAAGATAAAATAGTTCATTACTATCTCCATCTTGGAGGCCAAGTTAACTTCTTTCAAGTCAACATTACATGCATGTTTAAAGCAATCAGCCCTTCAAGTTAATTACACATATATGTTCAAAACAAGGAAAACATCAACATCTCTGTGTTCATGCACATCATGCTTATGCATGCATTTCATCCTTCAACTTTCACTTAAGCACACTGTACTTTTGAAGCTGAAATGAAATATAATGTTGCAGCAACAAAGTGAGTCTCCCACTCAATCTTTTCCATTCACCATCTTGGTAGAAACTTGCAACTTGCATCTCATCAACAAAGAAATGCAAATAGATGCATCAATAGACATGCAATCTTTAATTGGAAAAGAACTCTAACCATTTCTTACCAATCTAGTGCAAAGGTTTTTCCTTTGTGTGCACATTAGCATCAACATGTAAATCATTTTGAAACACATTATTTATGGAAACTTCCTTTCCATTTATGCCATCTTCTCTTTCCACTTTCTTCAGCTTTGGTGGAAGCATTGTTGGATTCAGAGTCCAACACCTTTCAGCAAGATACCCTTGCTTATGGCAGTGAGTGCAACACATGTGCATCCTCTTGATAGCATGATTTGCCTTCTCCAATGGACCTTTGGCTTTTTGCTTCTTTTCCTTCAAAAGTTTTCTGTATGTGGCCATTCTCTTCCAACATCTAGAAACATGATGGTTATCCAAACCACAAAAGGAACATGCAATTCTTTTCCCATGCTTATGTGGAAATTTACCATGCTTTGCAAAATCAAAAGGGATGTGTTTAGAACCAGATTTATACCTCCCTCTTTCACCTTTATTGCCTTCATGAGGAGGTGAATTGAGTGAAGAAGTAGCTCCATTTGGAACACCATCAATCTCTTCAAGGCTGTTAGAGTTTCCACAACTCTGTGGTCCAAGTGTGTGCTTCTGAACACCTGCATCCTGCAAATGATGTTTCAAGTCATTGCATTCCTCTTGAATACAACCTCCACACTCTGCATTGCAACTCCTTCTTGGAGCTATTTCAATGGCTTTCATGGCAGCTTTGGAACTCTCTCCATAAGACCGTCCATGGCCAAGACCCAAATATGTAGGCCTTTTTTCAACCATTATTGGTTCAACAATACCTTGTGCATGCTTTTCCGAGCCCTTTCCTTCATAGCCCATCTTGGACATTAGCTTGGAACCTATGCCTCTAGTATGTTTTTCAAAAGAACCAATATAAGCATTCTTAGAAGAATTTGAAGACAAACTGGAATGGTTTACCTCTTCTTCAAGTTGATACTTGACCAAGGCTTCTTGGGCAACAAAGCGCTATGACTCCAACTCATGCATCCTCTTCAGGTTCATATTTGCAATATGAAGTTGCCTCTCCATTTCCTGTAATTTGTCAGAAAGCATCTTGCAACAAACCACTTGTGCTTCAAGGATTTATAGAAGAATGCCTTCAGCCCTTCTTCCTATTTGTCCTTCCTGGACTAAGCTATCAAATAGCTTTCCTTTTACCTCTGCAAACTCATAAAATAGTTAGTCTGCAACAAGCATACATCAATCAGACAATCAGTCCTTGACTGCCCAAACACCTTTCAGACAAGCAATCTTTGCTCTGTCAATCAAGCTTTTTAATATAACCTTCTTAAAGGTGTGGTTAACCAAACTTAAGCTCTGATACCACCTGATTTGAAAATGGGGCACTTAGGCTTCTTGTCCAACTTACAAGAACCTCTCCCACTTTCAAAGCTTAAATATTCCCAAGTCTTATTGATTAACCAATGTGGAATTAAGAAATGCTTGAAAATATAGGTGTATGCTGGTATTTGTTTTTTTAAACTGATTATATGCTTTAATTTCTGTTGTTGTGCTGTAAGTTGATGTGCTTAAACTGATATATAAATGCATATAACAGTAAACAATGCAGCAATAAACAATCACATAGAAACAACAATTTAATTAGGAGTTCACCCACAACTCTTGGGCTACATCTTTGTGAGCTCTAGTCAACTCAACTAGTCTCTCAGGGATTATGGTATAAGTCTTTTTTACAAGCTCTTGGCTCAACTCATGCTGTTTTACACAAAAACAGTGGGTTCAGACACCATTTTATCCCCTGGCTCTTGAAGCTCTGGCTCTTGGCTCTTGGTTCTGGCTCTTGGCTCTGACTCTGCCTCTTCGGCTCTGGCTCTGGCGATTGCTCTTCGGCTCTGGCTCTGGCGATTGCTCTTCGGCTCTGGCTCCTTTCTGCTCTCTATTAGTTTACAGCCCTCTTGGCTTTTCACTTGACTTCCAAGTGACTCCCTCGGCTGCTCTTTTTGCTTTTGCGCTGCCTCCTTCGCCTTAGCTTCCTGCTTTGGCTTCACTTTCAGCAACAAAACCCCAACAACCTTAGCAACCAATAACAATTTAGCCGCTTCTGTCTCTGACATTCATGGCTTTTTAAGCCAACTGGCGTTGTCTGTTTGTTTTCCCTTTTCTCGGGCTTTCTGTCTTTCGGCCTCTGTCCGCTCGAATCCCTCTTCTAAGCGTTAGCAATCATGGCATAATGCCTTTTGGGGAGGTGGCCACCTGTTCTGCAATAGATGAGTGCATCGGGCCTTTTGAAATCCCTGAAACGGTCATTCTCTGTTTACACAGGGAAATGTGTTCAAACATAGGAAAAGTCCGCCAAAACGCATCTATCAGACTTCAAAACTCTGAACTCCGCCTTATATTCCTTTGGGTCCGCCTTTGAAATCGTGTATTGCATCCCCATCGTTGATCTGAGAGATTTAGATCCAATGATGGTGGTTCATTTCGGGTAGCCCTTTCGTACGGGGGTTAACCACCCGATAAGGGTGGTTTTCTCTCTCCTCGGCCTGGACACGTGGCAGCCATTGTATGGGCTCGGGCGGAGCCCGACCCAAACCACTTACTGCCTTTGGGTCCTCCCGAAATCCCGCTTGTTTCGTGGATTTCCTTTTATATTTAAAACACATTAAAACATCGTAAAAATCCTGTAACAATGGCTTTATTCGGATCTGAAATATTTATGCAGTGGCGTTTACGAAACCCTTTCGGGTCCGTCGCATTGCATCGACGCATATATATGTGGCCCGCTTCGTCGCATGACCCCGATGCGATATTGCGATATCGCAATCGCGTATCGCATGGGCCCGGGGTTTCCCATATGGCATGACTGATGCCGACGCCGATTGCGATCCGCCGATATCGGCGATCGGCATATCGCGCATCGCGGGGTCCCGCCTTTGCCTCGTGGCATCGCCGATTGCGATCCGCCGATATCGGCGATCGACATATCGCTCGGCCTGATCCCTATGTTATATCACATGTGCCTTCCTCTGACCCGATATGTCAGGGATCGACGATCGGGGGTGGCTTCCCTTTTTCACTTAATCCGCTCTTTTGCCCTGGTCTAATGTGATTTCCCCTTTTGAAGGTTTTTTTGCCTTTTTAAAGGATTTTGCCTCTTTTTCTAAGGAACAAAGGGCATCTTCCTTAAGCGATAACTTTTGCATCCTAAGTCCATTTTTGCCCATTCAAGTTGCAGTAGATTCAGGAGGAGACGATCTCTGCAATGGGGCTATTTCTAGAAACTTCATTGGACTTTCATTTTTCCTTTGTGAGGAACACCTTGACTTAGGAATCTATCCAAAATCCATTTTGGATCAGGTGGATATGGAAACAAGATTCTTCCTCGATCCTAGAACATAAAGAACAGCTTTGAGGTGAAGGGAATTACCTAACTCCCTCTAAAAGCTGACAGTACCAACTCCTCTAGCTGCATACTGACCATCATCTCCTAGCTCAATCTAAACCTACATGTCCTTCTCCTTCAGGTGGCTGAAACTTTTCTTGTTCCCAGTGATGTGGAAGGAAGCTCCTGAATTAATATACCACATACCACTGTTTGTTGAGCTTTCCATGCAAGCTATCAATGAGAAATCCTTCTCAAACTGGGTAGAAAAGTCATCTACCTCCATTGATATAGCAACATGATCCTTCCGACCCCCTTCTTCTTACCAGGACACTTAGAAGCATAGTGTCCAAACTCATGGCAATGGAAGCACTTGATCTTACTTAGATCCTTCTTCTTGCCCTTCTAATCGGACCCAGCCTCTGTTTGGCCCTTCCTGCCCCTAACCTTGCTACCCTTGCTTGCAAGGGCACAATTCTCGTTGTCCTCTGTCATAACTGATCTCCCTTCTATTGTTCCTCTTTAAATCTCTTCCTGTATGTAGTCAGTCCAAAACCTTTCCCACTTTGGGAAGTTCTCTCTCCCACTAACAACATCCTCGAACCCTTTCCACGACTTGTGAAGTCCAAGTAAAACTCACAAGATAATGATCAAATACAACTTCACCCACCCCATCTAGTTCATCTCGTACTTGAGTGAACCTTCACAAATATGGGACGATGGGCTTATCCTAGCTCATCTAGATACCCCTCAACTTCTCCTTAAGAGCAAGCTTCCTGGTATCATTGGTACTCTGATACAACTTCAAGATTGTATCGCACATCCCATACGTTGTTTTCTTTTCATGGATATGAGGCACTATATGATCTTTGACCCCTTCTAGAATGATCCTCTTTGCCTTGATACCATTCTTATTATGCTGGGCCAATTGCTAGGGGTCTTGAGGTGGTGCTATCGCCTGATTGATGTACTCTCCTACCCCATTATCTTCCAGTACTACCGTGATCCTCCCTTTCCAAGCTATGAAGTTCGATTTCTCTCTAGACAGTGATCTGCTCTCAACCCTTGGTAAGCCATACCACTTCCCCTAAGAGCTCTCTAAAAAACTTGCCCACTAACAGTCTTGTAGTTCTCCACAAGAATTGTACTTAGGGTCTCTAAAACTGCCTCTCCTAGCAAACCAAATGTCCTTCTCTGATCTGCACTTAGGCCTCCTTTTGACACCTACTAGCAGCCCTCCTCACTGCTCTTAAGATGCCAAACAAATCTCTGTCCAAACTGGACTCTATCCTCTAGCAGCAAATCAACATGAAAACATCAGCAACATACCTTTTCTCACTCCTAGACTGGTGCATACTGCTGTAAGGTCTGCAGCCTGGTTAGGGTTGCTTATTAGTCCTCCTCAGCCCTATCAAACTGCTCCAAAAGTCCCATCTACAACTGCGGCCTTCTTTCCTCTCCAAGCTCCCTGCCTTTGCTGGTTACTGGGCTCCTTCCAGCACTGTTTTAGGCCTTACAGCCCCCTCTAATCCTGAGGTACAGGGCTCGGCCCTCTCCCAAACAATCACAGATAATGCAGCCTGAATCTAAGGTCAATACGACACTTGTTCAGCACAAAAACCATCCCAGAAATAGTCCTTTCCAACTCGGCCTTACTACTGATCTACTCAGCCCTTAAGACAATCACAAGAAGCACTAAAACAGGTCCTCCTTCCCTTCGGTTGAGATGCTCCTGATCTGCAGCCTACTTCAGATGCTTTCCTTATGACTTGTTGCACACAGATGTGCTATCTTTATTCTGATCCATGCTCTGATACCATTTATAATTTCCATGAAATTCTGATCTGCTGATAAGAACAATCTGAAAAAACACTTTCTTTTCTTATAAACACAGAATTTCTCTACTCAATTTGCAGCAGAATTAGGAAGAGAAATAAAACACAGTCGCACAATTCAAGACACAATTTTTTTTACTAGGGAACCCAACTGGGAAAGCCCTGTGCTTGATGAGAATTGTATTGATAGAAAAACTAACCAATATATCTCTTACAAAATAATTGTTTCAATCTAAAAGACACTTCTTTTTCCTGTTTGTTCTAAGTTTGAAACCTTTTCAAGACTACTGATCTTTGATGCCCTCTACCAACCTGTGCACAAGCTTCTCTTGTACACTCTTCCTCTCACAAGCTCCACGCACAAACTTGTGCTTCCTATTGCTTGGTCTCACCAACACGTGCTCACCAAAACAATAATTAAACTTGTGCCTTTTTTCCTTCTTTTAAAGGCAATTCGAATGGTTAAAATTAGTGAGTTTTCTAATTAAGGAATTGAACTGGAGCTTTTCTAGTTAACAAAAGTCAACAGAATTAGTTAACTGGATCCTTCTAAAATTTAGGAGGCTAACTTCACTTAAGCTTTCAGTGCCCAATTTAACTCACACTAGAAGATCAAAACTCGACCTTCAACTTCAACACATTAGTTAATTGCCTCATGCACTACTAATTTTTAGGGAAACTCCTAAATTTTAGGAAGTCGGCCATGCACAAAAAGGAACTCGACTTTTACTCCTTGAATTAAGGCGCAAATCAAGGAATCACTTTTCTCGGTAATTTTCAACATGCAATTTATTTTTTATTTATGCTGTTGTCTGTAAGAACTGAGAATATCTTGGTCGCCCACTTACCACTGAAATGGACTTACTTTCTGCCATGGAGGATTAAGCAAACACTTCTGCAGCAAAGGTTTATATGGTTATGGAGCTTTTTATGTTAATATTATACGGTCAAAACTTGACTTTAATTTGTATTTCTTAAATCTGATTCTAGTCTACAAGGTTTGATTTAGGGCTATCAACTCCTTTTATCAGATAAAAATTGCTAAGTGATAATATGGTGATTGGGAATTGATGCAATTAACAGCAGTGAAATCAGGTACCTAAAAACGTAAACAGAAAAAATTAGCTGCCAGTATCTTTAATAGTATCCATAGGTGGTATTAAATGGATATTTAACCAAAATCAATTAGTTAAATTAATAATATTAGATAGCTCGCAAAGTTTGTGAAGTAGTCTATTGATAGGAGTAAGCTATGGACATCCAATGCCAAGTTGAAAGATGGATTCCAATGATTACGATGAAGTGCAATAGGGGTTTGTATCTTGCATCCTCTAGAGTATTTCATGGGTGTGCTTTTGAACAGTTCACATGATCTTATTGATTTCATTTTTAGAGCAGTGTGCCTAACACAAAGTTTGATCAACAAACTAAAATACCACACCAAAACCCCACATGCCATTGTCTGCTTAAATCACAGTTAGAAGACTCGGCCAACTCTTCTGAGTACTTGAGTTTGACTCAGCGCTGCCAATGAATGAACCGTGTCAAATTTGAGATCGAAAGACTCATTCAAACTCATCATAATGAGACAATTTCAACGAGTACTCATCCAAATCTCAAAATACTTGGGTAATTTGATTTTGGACCTATACAACTTGGTCAACAGTTATAAACTCGACCTGTATACTTTTTTTTTGTGAATTTTCATGTTTTTTATTCATAAGTTTTATCTCTAGTTTTTTGTCAAATGTGTCTCCATGTCAAACTCTTTGGTTTTCGAAGTCATTCCCTGTTGGAATATTCACCAACACTGGAGGGGGGGTGAATCAATATTGGACACCTTAATTTTCTTTTATTCATATCATGTAAACATTAAACAATTAACAACACCATTCAACAATGCTCAACATCAAGGACAAAACACAATATTTTTAGGTGGAAACTCTTCTGGGAGAAAAACCACCGAACCCTTTTAATATGTCTTAAGAACACATCAACAGAAAGCTCCAACTTCCAAGATTTTTTAGCAACAACTGAAATGATACGCCAACCCCTGATTTATCAGCTCCAATTGAAAGGATACGCCAACACCCTGGTTTTATTAGCTCCAACTGAAAGGATGCTCCAACACCCTGGTTTTATTAGCTCCAGTCTCCAACTGAAAGGATGCGCCAACACCCTGCAAGCTCCAACTTACCCTAGCAACACCCTGCCACACTGAAGCTCCAACCTGAAGGAGACTCCAATCTCCGCCTTGCACCACCCTGCCACTCTACTCAGCAAACCACTACTTGCTTGAAGGCTCCGATCTTCAATTCACCACAGTGGACCATGTTTCATATATTTTTAGACTGGATCCACTCAATAATAAACAGTCGTCGAATCAACCTCTTGACTCTGTCAATCTGCAATACTAGCAGAAGGTCAACAACAACAATACCAACTTTCTCTGCTCACCAAAATGATCAAACCCCAACAGCATCAACACTCTCTGCTCAACAAACAGATCTACTCCTGCCTAACATGTATATCCAATGGCAAACCATAGCAATATAGAGATAAATCCTGTAAAACAAACTGTCCAAACCGTAGCAGTAGTACCCTCCAAATATCACAAGTAGCAACATTCTTGGGTGATCAAAGAGTCATTAAAAACAATGTCCAACATGATAGCAAGCCCTCGGCTCCAAACCCTAGCTATATCAATTTTGTTATGATAAGGACTATTCAACCAAAACCTAAGCATCATCTCAAGCTCTGGAAGTTTGCTCACTAACACATCATACTAGCAGCGTAAATACACCACTTAGCCAAACAGTGCCAACAATGACAATACAATTCTCATCATAATACATGGGAGCTATATTATATGTGAATGGAAACAATTTTTTTAGCAGCCCTATACCAACAGCAACACACAAACGGGAACAACAAATACACTGGTTTCTGACCTCACAGACTCTGACTTCTACAACGCATTACATTATATATTCTACGGGCTAACTTCCACATTGAGCCAGTCACAAATTAGTAGATCCCGTTCTGCCTATGTGTCCATGCAACAACCAATCAATGAAGTGTGAAACAAACTCTGTCCAAACCCTAGCTGTAGTACCCTCCAGATATCACAAGTAGCAACAGTCTTGGCTGATCAAAGAGTCATTAAAAACAATGTCCAACATGATAGCAAGGCTGCAGCTCCAAACCCTAGCTGTATCAATTTTGCTATGATAAGGACTTTTCAACCAAAACCTAAGCATCATCTCAAACTCTGGCAGTCTGCCCACTAATACATCGTACTAGCAGTGTAAATACACCTCTTAGCCAACCACGCCAACAATGACAATACAATGCTCATCATAATACATGGGAGCTATATTATATATGAATGGAAACAATATATTAGCAGCCCTATACCAACAGCAACACACAAACCGGAACAATAAATACACTGGTGTCTGACCTCACAGGCTCTGACTTCTGCAATGCATTGCATTATATATTCTAGGGGCTAATTTCCACATTGAGCCAGTCACAAATTAATAGATCCTGTTCTGCCTACGTGTCCATGCAACAACCAATCATTGAAGTGTGCAGCCCTGTGTGCGATTTGGTCAAAGCTTTTAACGTGTCAATCAACAACTGATGCCTAGAACTAGAACATCGTAACAACCAAAACTTTAAACTGAAGCATGAAGCTGGAAAATAGAGCAATCCTTTGGTGTTATAACTCTTTGACCTCTGAACCAGAACCACAGAACCACACCTGAGATTGATTTGTGCAGTGACGCTGTCCAGTCTACGTCCAATCTTCATGCATGTTGTGGCCATACAACTACCAGTCCGAATGCTCCACTGGGTTCTGATCACAGCGCATTGGGTTCCAACTTCCAATTATACACTCCGTTGGGTTCTGATCGCAGGCAGTAACTCAGCCAACACAAAGGTGTGTTCAGTCGACCTTAAAGAATGCACTGTGTATCTGCAACAGCACTGCCATTAAACTTACACAGATGTATTCATCGATTGCTCAGAACTTATGCAATTCAATCGCTCCACACTCCACTACAGACCATGCATTGTCAACAGACTAGAACACAGATCGACCTTACACAAGCAATTTGCAAACATTCACATCAACTCAGGCAACGACCTTGATCACAGAGTCTCTTGTTTGTTACTGAAATGTATATAGACTGATATAAGAGCTTGATCGGAAGCCTTCACCGAAATATAGAGATTCTTCTTATTTCCGTGATGGTAAAACTCACAGGGATCAGAAAAACACCAATCATTGAGCACACTGTGCCTTATCAAAAAGTGACAGCCCTGAACATAATTGTCATACTGCCTGTGAGTTGCTTAGAATGGGTTCAAAACACAGCGCCACATTTTACACAAGTCAACTTGAGATGAAAGTATATATATTTGAGGTAAGTGAATGAATTGATTGTGAGGTCCTGCTTCCTTTCCTGTACCAGAACAAGAAACAATAACCAACAAAACATGCAATTGCTCACACACCCAAATGATACCTAGTCTCACAGCGAGCCACCAACAAAATAAAACCTCAAACATATGTTTTTCTTCTTTAATGCTCTTCTTGGCCTCAGCTTTTCAGAGCAAGAATATATAAAAGATGAGAGTGAAATTGATGATCTTGGAGGGCATACAAGTGCCCTATATATACACTCTCAAGGGAACCGAAAGGGGGGCCAACCAACCCTAAAACCTCCTTAAAGTCTGCGCCGACTTGACCAATAAAACCAAATCTTCTTGAGGAGCCGACTTAATTATGCAACAATATACATAATGCTCTTGAGGGCTGACATTAGTCTTTCTTGACACCATTAATCAAAATATATAAAAAAATTCCTTTTTGAGGGCTGACTTAGTCAATACTTCTATGACAATCAAGATCCATAAGCATTATTTATTTTTATGAATTTTCTTATGCCAAATTTTGACCAAAACACCATTCAGATTTGGGCATCATGACCACACTTCTGGGATCCAACTTTAAGATGGCATATCTCCTCAACTGTGAGGAGTTACGTGGTGTGCCACCTACCGTTAGAATCGGTATTATGAGAACAATCAGTTGATGATGGTTTTACTAACAAATTCACTTGTCTTCCCATCCATTTTCTTCAAGAAGAGTGGGGAATCAGAACCACACGTCAGGGGCTTCTAAACTTTTGGGCTTTCTACTCTTCCTTCCAGGGCTTCTTGTCCATTGGAGCTTAAAATTTTGGAGTGTATAGGGAATAGCAATGGCAAATTGTTAACTTCTAGAATTACCAGGAGATGAAGGGATTGATATCACAGGTACAAGATATATCTCAGCAAAAATGCATTTTTTCAAGCAGATGAATATGATTGTTTATTTAAAATCATGAATCGGGTTAATGGAATTAGGTTTAATGTAGAATAGATATTTTTTGAGGTATAAATATCTTCTTGAAAATACAGAACATGTGGGTCCGATGATCTCTAGTGCATTGCAGAAATGATGTCAGTAACAAAAGTTAGTGACAAATAGAGTTTTGATATGAGTAGATACCATGAAAACTGTTATCTCAACAATACCAGCTTGAAGCATAAATGATTGACATGTCTCTAACTGTTCATTTAATCTTCTTCATTTTATGATCTCAACTGCAAGACTAGAATTTTTTGTATCATACATTTTCTTCTTTTTCTTAAAAAATATTTAGTGTCAGGCCAGTGATTATTCTTCTGGACTTTTAGAAGCTTTTTTTAAAAATGGATTTTTTTCTTCAGTTACAACTGTTCAGAAAATGGCCACTTTGTAGTTGCTGTAATGTTTCTGCATTATATCATTACTATGGAATTATCATTTTTTTATTATACTTGCAGTCTATGCATTTTAGCTCAAAAGCAAATGGAGGTTTTTCTTTTCTCAGAGACAGCGATTTATTAGGTGCTATTTAGTATTAATGAAATAATATGTAAAGTTGTTAGACTTAATTTTAGAATCAATGACCATGTTTACTGATAGTGTGGTTGGGTGGTAGGTTCGTGGGCCAACTTGTGCTCGCATGCTTGCAGAAAATTTGTCAGAAAATGTGTCTGCAGGACCATCCAGTATTAAGAAGATTCTTGTTCTTGAAAGAGGCTTTAATGGATGGCAAGCTGCAGGTCGACCTGTTTGTCAATGTAAGGAGACTACATGCAAAGGCCACAAAGAATAGCCACAAAAGTTACTGCTATGTACTTGAACGAATTTACAAGCTGGACTTATTAGAACGTGTATTGTAATTTATTTCCTTCAACAGTTGGAATGATGCGTCTCCAGAGACAGTAGAACAAATGTAAAAACAGAAGATAGGAAATTCTACTACTAAAAACCATTAATCAATGGTTAAATTGATTAACATTTTGATGGCTATTGTACTTGAGGATGGAATTCCAAATTTAAAGTGGCAAGAGAAAGCTATGATTGAAGTTTGCTGTTAATAAGGCTGTCAAATTCAATACATATCAGTAGACTGTTGGCATGGAGCAATTTTGCATGCATCTTCTGATGCTATATATTGTTGTATTTTCCTCCAGGCTTACTAGTTTTCAGATTATGTCCAGTTTGTTAGAATTTAGTATGACATGTTCAAGTCATTGTGGACTAATATTTGAGTTGTATCTCCGGCTCTTGTAAAAAGATTCTGCGGACAAAGATCATAGATAAAGGCCATAGAGCAAGGTCAAGCATACTTGGTGTTCTTGCGCCTTGGATAGATTGTATTCATTACATCTACTAGTATTTTTTGCCCTTTTAAGTTAGACAAGTTTCTTCTTAGATGGCCTCCACAATATATGAAATGGTTGAATTGACATAAGCTTTTGGTCGAAGGATTACCAAAGCAAATTGGCATCATATTTTGCTGAATGAACTAGGATTTTGCAAGTTACTTCATATGTATTTTTCCTTCAAATTCCATGTAATAGGTTTTGCAAGATATTTACACTTAGGAGTTAGTTACGATAAACTTGGTTTAATGTGCTTTTAGATGTAAGTGCATTTCTTTGGTATGCATTAGTTGCATTGTAATCCGAAGGTCATGATATGTTTTATAGTTGCATTGTAATCTGAAGGTCATGATATGTTTTATATTTGCATTGTAATCTGAAGGTCATGATATGTTTTAGACTTAGAGTGATCTAACAACTCATATTCTCCTTGATACTAATGGTTATTGATCCGTGACTTAGCTCTTGATTGCTCCATGATCTGTATTTAAAGAGCATGGAGTGTCATCGTTGATGATCGATTGTGAGAAACTCCTATATACAAATTTTCTTTTGCATGACTAAAATTGCCCCAAGTGGCCACATTGTTTGGGGTTGTGGACTATTTCCTTCTTATAGGGTTTTAACCATGTAAAATACCAATGTGAGATCGTTGATTTGGTTGTGTAAGCAATTGCTTAAGTTGTTCATTCTCTTTGAGAACCTATTTTTTATGAGCATGGTATCAAAGCTCGTTTGAAGAACCGTTTCGTTGTTGAGCAATATCATGAACTAGTGTTACTGCAAACAATAAAATATTTCCGGTTCTACTATTTCTATGCATTTATAGGTTGAGTAGAATATTTCATTACATATGAGGTGCTGCTTTCAATTAAGCAAATGTTTTGTTTCATTTGAGGTGTTTGTTTGCCCAATATAAAACAAATGAATTTTTATTTTTATTTTGGTCAGATCTAGAGTTTAAAATTTGAATATGTCTGCCTTTTTTTTTTCATGTATCGTTTTACTATATTTTTATTCTTGCTTGCTACTCTTTTTTTGATCCACCTATCTTCTTTTC